>MDKI01120893.1:0-24935 GCA_005239505.1 Nicotiana paniculata | reverse complement strand
TTAATCTCTATTTGTTCAACTACGTTCTTGTTGTAGTTAATTGAAAGGATCCTCAATTAGTTGGGCCTATTTAGTATGTATTACTCGGGAGAGAGTAAATATTTAGATATTTGTTGAACAACACCACTCTCAAAGTATATGAGGAATCAATAACCGAGGGTTTAAAGGTGGGATTAGGGATAACGAAACCTTGGGTGCGATCTAATTGAGCTATAATTAAAGCCAGCTAGCGTAACTCGGGAGAGTATGTCTAGTAAATTGTCGTAATTACTTGGGAGATATTTGTGGTATTAAGAGTGCTCATGGTCGATAGAGAAGATTAGGCAAATTTATATGAAACATAGCAGGAAGGGATTCCATCAATAGGGGAAATCATAACTCTAGACCTCCTTAATTCTGTCTCAAATTTCATCCTTGTTAGTTGATAATTTTACTGCTTTATAATATTTGTTACTTAATTAGTTAGAAAGAAATATTATAATCTCTATAATTAGGAAATTGTTTGGACTTGTGTTTCTTAGCAATATTGAACAATTATAGCGAAACCTTAGTTCTCTGTGGGATTCGACTCCGGACTTGTAAACCGGATTATATTTGCAACGACCGCTTAGTACTTTTTATAAGGTATAGTTGGGCGTGATCACCAACACCACAAAAAGAGATGAACCACACAAGCAATGAAGCCGAAATGGGGGGAAACAGGCTAAACTCTCGGAACGACTGGCCGGGTCGTTACACCTATACAATATTTGAAACTTATTTATTAAAATTGTCCTAATTTTGTATATTACCCGCTCTAAACAAGGATTACTTACAACTTATATACAATCCATTATTAGTGTCTTAAATTAGGGGATTTAGTCACATCTTTTTCCTAATCAAGTTTTAACTTAATTATATGGGCATATACAGTTTATCAATTGTATACAAATTAGTATAAATGAGTATCCTTTTATATTACGAATTAAATAGGAATCAATTATTTCTCTATCCATGCTCTCTCTCTCTCTCTCTCCCCTTGTCTCTCTCTCCCTCTTTCTCTCCTTCTCTGTTCTCTCTCCAATTTTTCTTCCTTCGATTTTTCTGCTTTTTATCCTCTTTTTTATTAATGAATTTCAATTGTTTTAATATATAGATTAAACTTATTAATTTTCTTTTATATTGCACAATTGATATTCGAATTGAAATTGTCAATCAATAAATTATGAAGGTGTTTGATTTTACACCATTGACAGCTATGAAAGAGTTTCATATATACTATAAGAAGGTAAAAATCCTTAAATTGAAACCACCGATGGAGTATATAACAAGAATCTTGTGATACATCGCGTTGTCTCGAGTTGGACTTTGACCATTTTACTCCTCCAACTACACATGTAGGCAATGAGAAATTTCAATAAGAGAGCTCGGATCGAATCGCTATTAAAAAGTTCTCGCTCATATTCTTTGAGGTAAAAAAATAATTTAGTGCACAAAGTATTTCGTGTTCGCGCACGCAGGTCCAGAGAAGAACCACATTCCAAGGAATATGATATAGACAATTTATCTTAATGCAATCATTAGTGGTTGCTTCCATGTCTCGAACCCGTAATCTATAGGACAACCCAGTGTACAAAATATCCCGCATTAGTGACATTCTTGCTCGGGTTTTTCTATATCAACTTGGTAAGTTGGTATAGTTATATCTTTGTTTCTCTCATGATTACTTACTAAATTGGTATTACTAACTAATACTAATTGGGCTACGCATTCCCTTTCTCTCATTTATATTTGGCTATCTACTTTTTGTGACTTAATTTGTGTCAATTACATATCTGCTGTCCCATATTTCATTTTTTTTCTCAGATACTTTCCCTTTTATATATATGTGCTCTTTTATGTGGAAATAATATTAGTACCATTTAATTAGGTGCTCAAGATTCTATCTTTTATGAATCTAATTAATATTCTGTCGTTAACAAGTATGTGTGATGTGTCTAATTGATTCAAATCATATACACTTAAAATATAAATTATTTTTACATAATGAATGCGTTATTGTATTCTATTTCAAGTTAGCATGAAAGGCTACATACATGCAAGGTCGGAATCCACTGAATAAGTACAAATTCTTATTTGTCCTAAGCTTTAGTGCAAATTTTATATTTGTCTTAAGAAATTCATTGAATAAGTACAAATTCTTAAATTAGAACTTAGTACATAAAAATGCTAGAATCTCAAACCCAGTAACTTCAAATCATGGCTTCGCCCCTACATACATGCTAGTGCTATAATAAAAAATTTCATAAATTATCAGTAAGCAAATTTCTTAGAAAGGAAATACAAAAAAATATATATTGGTCGTTTTACTGTATATAACTTAAATTTACAACATTCCCTTAGAAGATGTGCTTCTTATATCGCGTTAACCTTTTACCAAACTATATATGATGATAATTAAGTTATAATTTAACTTATCACTAATTGTGAACAAATTTTTAATGACAGCTTTTCCACAACTCTGCTTAAACATTCTTTCTTGTTAACCACTAGAGATGGGAAAAGCCAATTACAGAATTTTGACAGTGAATCCAGGCTCCAGCTGTTAAAAGTCAAAAAGTTATCACACTAAAATCAAATTCTTAATTAAACTTTTCTTTTTCTGAACTAATAATATACCTAACTCTTGAACAATATCTTGTTTTCTTTCCTTTTTGGTTTTTCAGCCGGTGTCTTGTACTTGTATTACAGCCTAACAAAATCTGGATTCACAGAGGAAATCCCATATTGAACGGTAAAATAGGCCCTGACAAAGGTGACGTCATTCCCCATATTAAGAGGTAAGACTGACCCGGACAAAGACGACTTCATTCTCAGAACACGATATTTTGTTCTTTATCTCTTTCCTTGTGCCTATCGAAGAAACACTAAATGAAAGATAATTTGCCAAAAAATTTCAGCAAAATCCACACATGGTCGATTTGGAAAGGCTGAACCACCTTTTATATATATATATATATATATATATATATATATATATCCTATGCACTTAGGACATTCATTGTTACTCAAATACATGTCTTTACTGAAAGTACAAGAGGGAGGTGAATTATTGACTAATTAAAATTTAGTCGGCTAATACAAATCTTAGTTGACTAATTACAGAACAAAATAAAAGAAAGCAGTAAAGAGAAATGATTAAGCACACAACAATTTATACTGGTTCGGTACCATTGTGGTACTTACATCCAGTTTCCCTTGGGTTACAAGGGTTCCCTTAAGATCTTTGAACAAAGTTACAATATCGATGGTTTTATCGCATTCACCACCAACGTACAATATCAACACTTGAGTTCTAGTCAGTTGACACAACTTTCTTTTGTACTCTATATCTCTCTATCTTTTGAGACACTGATAACTAAGAATTACAATGTTTGAACTAAGAAGTAGACAGATTTGGAATACAGTTTGTGTAGTTGCGTGATCTTCTTCTTGAACAATAAATCTTCTTATAAGAGAGAAGAGTCGTTGAATCTTCAGCGAAATTAGAGGCAAGATCTTTGATAAAGGGATTTGACCCAAGGGGTGCCTCTCCGAATCTTGCTCTTTGAAGAGCCCAGATTCGATTGTGACATTCCTTGTCACAGCTTGATTTGAGGAGTTGTTCACACCACGATCGAGGGATTGCTGAGATTTGGAAAATTCATAATTGCAGTCTAAGATTCCGTGATTGAGGACGATTCAATCTGCTTCCCTTAATTGTGGTAACAACATCTTTCTTCTTTCCTTACTTGTTATTTCTAGTCCAATAGCAATTTTGCTTCCCTTGATTGTAGTAACAACATTTTCATGCTTTCCTTATTTGCAAATTCGAATCCAGAAACAATCTTGTTGAGCGTCTCAATTTCTTTCCTTTTTTGTTTGTCCTGCACATATAGCATAAGGTATTATTGTCATCATTGAAACTTAACCTTGAACCTATCAATCCCCCCATTTTTGATGATGGCAATCAAGAAGGAGTAAACAAAATAATTTAAGAAACTTCCCTTGTTAGGGGTTGCTCCCCCTGAGTTGTTGCTTTCCCCGAGAGTATGTTGTTTCATTATGTTGTGCACATATCTCCCCCTAAGTGCTTACTCTCACATTTTCTCCCCATTTGACATCAATCAAAAGGAAAGAAAAAAATATAGAGCAATATAGAATATAATGTGCATACTAGAAGATGGTTAGAGCAGTAGAGCCTTCAGTGAGGCTTAAGTTAGTACAGACCAAAAATAATTGTCTAGAGGCAACCATCACAAAAATACAGCAGAAAGAAACAAAAGATTGTTTGTCACAACAGCACAACCAGAGATAATTAATTTTGTCCCAGAAAGTATTTGAGGGTGTTGATCACTTTGGTGCAGAAGGAGTCATAGGAGTTTTCAATATCCCTAACGAGCTTGTCCATCTTTTCAGTCATGGAATTGAAGACCCTGGTTCCGTGTCTCCTTATAGCTCCTATGTCTATCTGAAGCTTAGCCACGTCTGAACCTGTCTCCTTAGTGACATCCCTGATCTTATCTACCTGTTCTTTCATCTCCACAAGCAGCAGCTTGACTCCATCAAGGTAGTGTTGAATTTGCTGAAGGTTTTGAGAGGTAGTCGACTGAGAGATAGGTTGATCAGCTTGGACATCAACTAGAGCTGGAGCACTTTCAACCTTGGCTCGCTTAACCCATCCATTCTCACCCAAAGAGTATCCTATCATAGAAAAAGCAGTCTTATCATAAGTACTTGAGATGTTCTTGGTGTAAAGGGTGCCAAGTCTACTTTCATAACTTCCAAGATATGAGAGATAAGAATACCATAGGGCAGACAAGCAGCAGAGGAGGAAATATCCCTGATACTCTCAAGCATATACTGACGAATCCACACAAATCAATCAAGACGCTTATTATTAACCAGATAGTAAAGGACAAAGATATCTCTAGTGGATAAAGAACTTAGTGACCCAGACCTGGGAAGGAGAGTGGTGGCAATCATGTGGGCCAAAACACGATGTTCAAACTTCAGATTTTTGGGGCCGATATCAGGGGGTTATCAGACAGAATTTTTTTTTGCTTCTTCAAGAGACACTTCAAAGTTTTTGGGCCAAGGATTTTGGACAAACACATCATACCCACTAAATTTGGCGGAAAAAATATTTTCAAATTGGTAGGAGTCCAACACAATTCTAGTTCCCAAAACCATAGATTCCAAGTCATCCTTATTATTCACAAACAAATTTGCATAGAACATTCTCATAGGTTCTTCATACAAAGAATTTCCAAGGGTGTCAAACAAAGGGGAAAGGTGCTGAACATCGAAAATTACAGTCACATCACAATGAAGACTTTTCATAAGAGAAAGACTTACATATCGTCCATAAGCCATGGATTTTGACTTGTAGGACTCAAATCTTGCCTTTTCACTGGGGCCATAGAAGATCAGCTTGTCCTCAGGACCAATTCCAAGAGTTCTACCTTGCCTTTCTTGCATGCAACCTTTTTGGGGGTTTGCTCCAAGGGTCTCTTACCGGACTTTTTCTGGTTGATAGGGTGATTTTCATATGAAGCACTGCTATCATTGTCTGTTTTGAGAAAGTCTGAGTCAATGGACGACTCTACATCCATAGGCTCTTCTGTATTGAGAGGTTTTTGAAACCTACTGCTTCGTCTTGTTGCAGAGGAAGGATTTCTTTTGCCCATAGTGAAATCGATTGTTTGGTAGGGAATGAGAGGAGTATTTGGAGATGGAAGGTTTTTTAACAAGGGATTTTAGAGGAGCGAAGGGGCATCTTGGTTATTAGAAGGGTTAAGTACAAACGAAGGTGATGATTCAGAATGACTGCTTGGCGGTACAAGTAATAATTATACTTTCACAGAAAAAGTAATTAGTACACGGATAATTAAGGGAATAAAATATATTGAAAGCATGTAAAACAATTTAAACACTTAGGGAAATATTGTATTTACAAATTTGGCACATTGTCAATCTTTTTTCGAAGAATGCAAGATCTTTCTTCCAAAAGATGTTTAGTAAAACTATCAGCAAATTGAGAATCAATACTAATAAACTCTAACGTAATATCACATTTTGCAACATGATTACGAATAAAATGATGTTTAATTTCTATATGCTTTTCTCTAGAATGATGCACATAATTTTTAGATAAGCATATAGCACTAGTGTTGTCGCAAAAATAGGAGTGGCAGTAAGAGATAAATCATAATCCAGAAGTTGATGCATAATCCATAAAACTTGTGTACAACAACTTCCAACAACTAGGTATTTTGCCTCAGTCTTTGATAGAACAACACAATTTTGTTTCTTGCTATGCCAAGATACTAAAGCATTTCCCAGCAATTGACATGTCATGCTGGTACTTTTCCTATCAGTCTTGTCTCCTGCAAAATCAACATCTGAAAAACCTCTCAAAGATAAATTGTTAGTATGATCATACCATAGTCCTAATTCATTAGTAACAATTAAATATCTAATTATGTGTTTAACAGCAGTAAAATGGGATTCCTTAGGAGCCGACTGAAATTTGGCACATTTACATACACTAAGCATAATATCTGGTCGACTTGCAGTTAAATAAAGTATGGATCCAATCATTCCTCTATACATGATTTCATCAACCATTTTTCCATTCATGTCTTCATCTAGCACGGTAGTTGGACTCATTGGGGTGCCAATAACCTTAGCATTTTCCATCCCAAACTTTTTGATAAGCTCCTTGGTATACTTGGTTTGGCTGATGAAAATTCCTTTAGGAGACTGCTTGATTTGAAGTCCAAGGAAGAAGGTCAGTTCTCCCATCATGCTCATTTAAAATTCACTTTTCATGGAAAGAGAAAACTCTTCACAAATAATAGTGTTATGGCTACCAAAAATAATGTCATCTACGTAAATTTGAGTAATGAGATTATCAGAATTTGATTGCTTGATAAAAAGAGTTGTATCGGTATTACCTCGTTTGAAACCTTGATTTAGAAGGAAAGAACTTAACCTTTCATACCATGCTCGAGGAGCTTGTTTGAGACCATACAGGGCTTTAGTCAGCTTGTATACATGGTTTGCAAAAGTGGTATTAGCAAATCCAGGAGGTTGCTTCACGTATACTTCTTCAGATATATAACCATTTAGGAACTCACTTTTGACATCCATTTGAAATAATCTTGAATCCTTTGTGAGCAGCAAAGGCAAGTAGAATTCGGATAGATTCAAGTCTTGCCACATGTGCAAAGATTTCATCATAGTCGTTTCTTTCCTGTTGAGAGTAACCTTGAGCCACCAATCTTGCTTTATTTCGAACGACTTTTCCAGATTCATCCAACTTATTTCTATAAACCCAACAACAGAAGAGTTTTGAGGCTTTGGAACTAATTGCCAGACTTTTTTTTTCTCAAACTGATCTACTTCTTCTTTCATAGCATTTATCCAATAAGAATCCTTTAGAGCTTCATCAACCTTCTTGGGCTCAATTTGAGAAATGAGAGCTACATGAGATTTGTTCTTTTGAGATATCCTTGTGGTTATTCCCTCCTGTGGATCTCCTATAATGAATTTGTGAGGATATCCTGGTTCATTCTTCCATTCATTTGTAGTATTTGTTGTAAAGTTCTTTTCGTTAGTAGTCGATTGATCTGATTGGGATATGTAACGATCCGGTCGATCGTTTTGAGAGTTAGCACCCTGACCCCCTAATAACTGCTTCTCCCATGTCTATTTATGTTATTGAAACTTGTCGAAGTATTGAGTGGGAAAATTCGGAGTGATTTTGGACACATAGTCCTTAAATGTGAGTTTTAGCCTTTGAAATCCGGTTGTAGCTAGAGATGTGTGAAGACGGATCCGGAATGGAATTATGTCGACTCCGTTAGCTCCGTTAGCTCCGTTGGGGGGTTAGGAGCGTGTTCAGAATGTGTTTTTGAGGTCGGTTGTAGATTTAGGCTTGAATTGGCGAAAGTTAGAATTTCGGCGATTTCGGCCGATAGGTGAAATTTTGATATCAAACTCGGAATGGAATTCCAAAAGCAATAGCAGGTCCGTAAGGTCATTTATGACCTGTGTGAAAAATTTGAGGTCATTCGGATGAGTTTTGACGTGTTTCGGCATCGGATGTGAATTTTGGAAATTTCATAAGTTCTTAGGCTTGAACTTATGAGCTTTCCCCTGTACTGCATACGGGGAATTTTGGACTACGGACCGAGATCTGGGAGCTTTCCCCTGTACTGCATAGCGTATTTAAATTGGGACTATAGACTGAGATCCGGGAGCTTTCCCCTTGTACTGCATTGCATATTTACTGTTGAGATATATGTTGTGTTGAGCCGAGGGCTCTCTTTCTGTTATTAATTCTTCTAGTTTCTATTAATCCTGTTTATCATTGCTTATCTATATTTCACTGTTTAAATTTATAACTGACTTGTTTTAAAACTCAGTAGAGCCTCAACCTGACCTCGTCACTACTTGATTGGGGTTAGGCTTGGCACTTACTGAGTACCGAATGTGGAGTACTCACGCGCTTTCCTGCGCACGTTTTCCCCATGTGTAGATCCAGGTACTAGTGCATCGTACAGTGGCTAGGTGTATCTTAGCAGATGCTTAGGAGATCGTGAGGTAATTCTGCCGCGTCCGCAGGATCTCACGAGTCCCCTTCCTACTCTAGTATAGATATAGGAGATATATAGATATATTTTCCTTATTCCTTTGTATAGAGCTACAGTAGTTCAGGGTTTGTGACTTTGTGACATTCCGGGTTTTTGGAAAGTAAAAGATGTAAATGCTGAGCGGCTAAATTTTTATAGTATTGCTTCTTCTTTATTGTCTCTATTATTGTTTTGTCTTATTTTTTGCAAATTTTAGGCTTACCTAGTTGTAGAGACTAGGTGCCGTCACGAGACTGTTCGGAGGGTAATTTGGGTCGTGACAAGTTGGTATCAGAGCGTCTAGGTTCATAGGAGTCACAAATCACAAGCCGAATTATTAGAGTCTCGCGGATCGGTGCGGATACATCCGTATCTATCTTCGAGAGGCTATGTAACTGTTAAGAACAATCAAATTCTATGGAATTCCTTATCGTGCTAGTTACTGTCATCAAATTCTTAAACATTATTTTGTTCTTGCTTACAGATGGTTCGTACTCGTACCGGACGTACTGATGACCAGGCACCCGAGCCCCCAATCAGAGCCACCAGAGGCAAGGGACGAAGCAGAGGACGAGCGCGCGGTGCAGCCCGAGCATCGGCTAGAGCAGAGACAGAGGAGCCCACAACAACCACCGTTGGAGGGGCACAGGAGGTGCCTACTATTGCTCCATACTCCAGGAGACATTGGCTCAGTTCTTGAGTGCCTTCAGTACTCTGTCTCAGGCAGGACTACTTTTTATAGCTCCAGCTACATCCCAGGCCGGAGGAGGGACACAGACTCCCGCAGCCCGTACTCATGAGTAGAGGGTTCATATTGGGCAGGTTCCAAAGTACATTCCTATGCCCCCAACAGCTCCAGCTCAACATGAGGCTAGGGTAGCTGTACCTGAGGCAGAGCAGCTCCGACTTGAGAGGTACAAGAAGTACCACCCACCTGAGTTCAGCGGATTAGGTTCAGATGATGCTATGGGTTTTCTTGAGGAGTGTCATCGCATTCTCCGCACTATGGGTATCGTGGAGACGAGTGGGGTTTCTTTCACTGCTTTCCAGCTGAGGGGAGCAGCTTATCACTGGTGGCGTGCTTTTGAGCTGAGTAGTCCGGACGAAGCAGCCTCACTTACTTGGGCTCAGTTCTCCGAGATGTTTTTACTTGAGTTTGTCCCTCAGAGCCTCAGGGATGCTTGGCGTGCGGAGTTTGAGCAGCTACGCCAAGGTACCATGACTGTGTCAAGGTATGCAGTCCGTTACAATGATTTGGCTCGTCATGCACCAGCTTTGGTTGTCACTGTCAGAGAGAGGGTTCGGCGCTTTATTATGGAACTCCACCCTAGTATTCGGACCAACATGGTCAGAGAGATAGAGATAGATATCACTTACCAACAGGCCGTGAGTATTGCCCGGAGGATTGAGAGTATGTTAGCCCGGGACAGGGAGGAGAGAGAGGCCAAGAGGTCTCGAGAGACTGGTCCTTTATCGGGAGTTCGTGCACCAGCTGCACGCTATGGTAAGGGTTTTGTGAGTCGCCCCATTCATTCAGCCCTTCCAGCAGCCAGTGGTATTCCAGCTCCTCCTAGACCTCAGGAGCCTTATTATGCACCACCAGTATCTCATGTGCCTCATGCTCGAGGTGCTATCACTGTCCAGTCCAGCAGGCCAGTTCAGAGTCAGCAGCAGCCGCCACGTCCTCCGAGCGGTTGTTTTGGATGTGGTGACCCTTGTCATGTGATCAGAGATTGCCCTAAAGCTAGGAGGGGTGCACCACCTCAGACTTATCAGGTTCCACGTCTTCCATCGGGTCCTCCAGCTATTCTTCCAGCCCCAGCTGCTACCCCACCTTCTCAAATAGCTCGAGGTGGAGGTCGGGGAGGTCGAGGTCGCCCTAGAGAGGGGACCATGCCAGATATTATACTCTCCCAGCCTGCTCAGAGGCCGTTGCTTCAGATTCGGTCATCATAGGTATTGTCCCTGTTTGTCATAGGGATGCATCCGTGTTATTTGATCCAGGTTCTACGTACTCATATGTATCTTCTTACTTTGCTTCACATTTGGGGATATCTCGGGATTCTTTGAGTTCCCCGTATATGTTTCTACTCCTGTGGGAGATTCTCTTGTTGTGGACCGCGTATTTCGGTCGTGCTTGATTGTTATTAGTGGTTTTGAGATCAGGGCTGACTTACTACTACTCAGCATGGTAGATTTCAATGTTATTTTGGGTATGGACTGGCTGTTTCCCTACTATGCTATTCTTAATTGTCACGCCAAGACCATGACGCTGGCTGTGCCAGGATTACCGAGGTTAGAGTGGAGAGTTTTCTTAGAGTATACTCCCCGTAGAGTCATTTCTTTTCTTAAGGCTCAGAAGATGGTCGAGAAGGGGTGTGATGCGTATTTGGCTTATGTGAGAGATGTTAGTGTTGAGACCCCTACAGTTGAGTCAGTTCCAGTTGTCAGGGACTATCTTGATGTATTTCCAGCTGATCTTCCGGGTATGCCGCCCGATAGAGACATTGATTTCGGCATTGACTTGTTGTCGGGCACTCAGCCCATTTTCGTTCCTCCCTATCACATGGCTCCTCCTGAGTTGAAGGAGTTAAAAGAGCAGTTGCAGGAGTTTCTTGACAAAGGTTTCATCAGGACCAGTGTATCACCCTGGGGTGCTCCGGTGTTGTTTGTGAAGAAAAATGATGGTTCGATGCGTATGTTTATTGACTACCGGCAGCTGAATAAGGTGACCGTGAAGAACAGGTACCCATTGCCTCGCATTGATGATCTGTTTGACCATTTACAGGGTGCTAGGGTGTTCTCTAAGATTGATCTGCATTCGGGTTATCATCAGTTGAAGATTCGGGAGCCCGATATCCCGAAGACTTCCTTCAGGACCAGATATGGCCACTATGAGTTCCTTGTTATGTCATTTGGGCTGACCAATGCCCCAGCAACCTTCATGCACCTGATGCACAGCGTATTTCGACCTTATCTTGATACTTTCATCATCATGTTCATTGATGACATTCTGGTATATTCTCGGTCCCAGGAGGATCATGAGAAGCACTTGAGGACCGTGCTTCAGACTTTGAAAGAGAAGAAGTTGTATGACAAATTTTCTAAGTGTGAATTTTGGTTTGCTTCTGTGGCATTACCTAGTCCATGTGGTATCTTCGGATGGGATCAAGGTAGACCCAAAGAAGTTAAAGGTGGTGCAGAGTTTGCCTAGACCGTCTTCAGCTACTGAGATCCACAGTTTCCTCAGTTTGGCTGGGTATTATCGCCGTTTTGTGAGGGATTTTCGTCTATAATCAGCGCCCATGACCAGACTGACATAGAAGGGTGCCCCTTTCATATGGACTGAGGAGTGCGAGGAGAGCTTTCAGAAGCTCAAGACAGCCCTGACTACAGCTTATGTGTTGGTATTGCCTACAGGTTCAAGGTCCTATACAGTCTATTGTGATGCTTCGAGGATTGGCCTAGGAGTGGTGTTGATGCAGGACGGTAGGGTGATTGCCTACGCATCCAGACAGTTGAAGGTTCATGAGAAAAACTATCCAGTTCATGATCTCGAGTTGGTAGCGATTGTTCACGCCTTGAAGATATGGCGTCATTATTTATATAGGGTTCCCTGTGAGATATTCACGGATCACCGGAGTTTGCAGCACATATTCAGGCAGAAGGATCTCAATTTTCCCAAGCATAGGTGGTTGGAGTCGCTAAAGGACTATGACATCACTATATTATACAATCCGGGAAAGGCCAATGTGGTGGCCTACGCCTTGAGTCGCCGGGCGGAGAGTTTGGGGAGTTTGGCATATCTTCATGCAGCTGAGAGGCCTCTAGCCTTAGATGTACAGTCCTTAGCCAGTCAGTTCGTGAGATTGAATCTTTCTGAGCCTTGTCGGGTGTTAGCTTGTGTGGTTGCTCGGTCTTCTCTCTGTGACCGCATCAGAGAGCGCCAGTATGATGATCCCCACCTTCTGGTTCTTCAGGACAGGGTCCGACGGGGTGATGCCAGGGACATGACTATAGGTGATGATGGCGTGATGAGGATGCAGGGTCGTATCTGTGTGCCAAATGTGGATGGGCTTCGGGAGTTGATTCTTGAGGAGGCCCATAATTCGCGGTATTCCATTCATCCGGGTACCGCGAAGATGTACCAGTATCTGAGACAACACTATTGGTGGCGAAGGATGAAGAAGTATATAGTGGAGTTTGTAGCCAAATGTCTCAACTATCATCAAGTAAAATGTGGGCATCAGAGACCGGGAGGGTTACTTCAGCAGATTGAGCTTCCAGAGTGGAAGTGGGAGCGGATCACCATGGACTTTGTGGTTGGACTTACTCGGACTTTGAGGAAGCATGATGCTATTTTGGGTGATTGTGGATCGGCTGACCAAATCAACCCATTTCATTCCAGTGCTGACTACATATTCATCTGAGAGGTTGGCTGAGATTTATATCGGAGAGATAGTTCACCTCCACGGTATCCCAGTATCTATCATTTCAGACAGAGGTACACATTTCACTTCACGGTTCTAGAGAGCCGTTCAGCAGGATTTAGGCACCAGGGTAGAGTTGAGTACATCTTTTCACCCTCAGACGAACGGGAGTCCGAGCGCACGATTCAGATTCTCGAGGATATGCTCCGTGCCTGTGTGATAGATTTTGGAGGGTCATGGGATCGATACTTTCCTCTTGTAGAGTTTGCTTATAATAATAGCTACCAGTCCAGCATTCAGATGGCGGCGTATGAGGGTTTGTATGGTAGACGGTGCAGGTCTCCAGTGGGATGGTTTGAGCCGGGCGAGGCCCGATTGTTGGGTACAAACGTGGTTTAGGATGTCCTGGACAAGGTGAAGGTGATTTAGGAGAGACTTCGCACAGCTCAGTCCAGGAAGAAGAGTTATGCGGACCGGAAGGTTCGTGACTTGGAACTATGGCTGGTGATCGGGTTTTGCTTCGGGTATCACCTATGAAGGGCGTCATGAGATTCGGGAAGAAGGGTAAGCTGAGTTCGAGGTTCATTGGCCCTTTTGAGGTGTTGCAGCGGGTTGGGGAGGTCGCTTATGAGTTGGATTTGCCTCCCAACCTAGCAGGAGTTCATCCGGTATTCCACGTTTCCATGCTCCGGAAGTATCACGGTGATCCGACTCATGTTTTGGATTTCATCTCAGTCCAGTTGGACAAGGATCTATCATATGTTGAGGAGCCTGTAGCTATATTGGACAGACAGGTCAGAAGGCTCAGGTCGAAGAATATTGCCTCAATCAAGGTTCAGTGGAGGGGTCATCCGGTCGAGGAGGCGACTTGGGAGACCGAGGAGGATATGCGGAGTCAATACCCTCATCTTTTCACAGCTTCAGGTATGTCTCTATACTCGTTCTAGGACGAACGATTTTCTTAAGAGGGGGAGAATGTAACGACCCGGTCGGTTGTTTTGAGAGTTAGCGCCCTGATCCCCTAATAAGTGCTTCTCCCATGTCTATTTATGTTATTGAAACTTGTCGGAGTATTGAGTGGGAAAATTTGGAGTGATTTTGGACACATAGTCCTTAAATGTGGGTTTTAGCCTTTGAAATCAGGCCATAGCTAGAGATGTGTGAAGACGGATCCAGAATGGAATTTTGTCGACCCCGTTAGCTCTGTTGGATGATTTTGGGGTTAGGATCATGTTCGAATGTGTTTTCGAGGTCGGTTGTATATTTAGGCTTGAATTGGCGAAAGTTAGAATTTCAGCGATTTCGGTCGATATGTGAAATTTTGATATTGAACTCGGAATGGAATTCCGAAAGCGACAACAGGTCTGTAAGGTCATTTATGACCTGTGTGCAAAATTTGAGGTCATTCGGATGAGTTTTGACGTGTTTCGGCATCGGATGTGAATTTTAGAAATTTCATAAGTTCTTAAGCTTCAATCCATGCATAATTGATGATTTTGATGTTATGATATGTGTTTTGAAGGCTCGACTAAGTTTGAATGAAGTATTAGGACTGGTTGGTAAGTTTGGTTGAGGTCCCGGGGGTCTCGAGGGTGTTTCGAAGGCTCAACGGGTGATTTTGGAACTTGGAACACAGTTGAACCATTACTGGTTCTGGTGTTCCGCACCTGCGGATGGGGTACCGCAGGTGCGGACATGCAGGTGCGGAGTTGGGGCTCGCAGACGCGGAATTTAGGCAGGGGATGCCAATGGTCGCAGGTGCGGTCTGTGTTCCGCAGGTGCGGGACCACATATGCGGCCAAGTGACCACAGGTGCGGCCCCAACCCTGTTAAGTGACTTTCCGCACCTGCGATGGATTTTCCGCAGGTGCGGTCCAAGAGTCGCAGGTGCGGTATCTCTAGGCTGTTTATACAAAATTCCGAGGGTTTGAAATTCATAACTCCAAAATTGATTTAGAGCTCGGGTTTTAACGATTTTAAGTGGGTTTTGAAGGGGAGATCCATAGGTAACGTTTCCTAACCTTAATTCACTTGTATACCATTAATCTCTATCAATTTCCTAAATATAATCAATGAATTTGGATGAAAAACCATGAAATTGGTATGAAACTTCCCCAAGTAGAAATCTGAGGATTTAGGGAGATTTAGACGTCGGATTTTGATGATTCTTGTTCGAGTGAGTTAGTGAGTGAATGAGTGTTCGAAATTTGTAATTTTTATCCGTTTTCGAGACGTGGACCCGGGGAACTTTTTGAGAGAATTTCCTAGTTTCGCGTATTAGCTTCGAACTTATTAGTTATTTTGTTTCCTTGAAATGATATTTACACTATGCCATCGAATTGACTAGGTTTGGGCCACCCGGAGTTGGATACTCGTGGCAAGAGTGTGGTATTGAGTTGATTAGTGCAGTCGAGGTAAGTGACTTGCCTAACTCTGTGTTGGGGACTTCCCCTTAGGCATTTTTATACTGATTTTGTTATGTGGACGTTGTGTACGTGAGGTGACGAGTGCGTACACGGGTCATTGTTGCTAAAATTCCACTTTTCCTTCCATGGCATCAATCATTTTCATTCCGATATTATTGTTTCTTGTCTTAACTAAGTAGTTAGCTTAAGAATAAGCATGCCTACCTGTCCTTACTTGATTTCCTCTTATTTGCTACTAGTTGCATCATGCTTAGGTAGTTTTACTTTATTCTTGCCTATTATTTTTCCTGAAATGTTTAATTAAGCCGTATCCGACATACTTCTGCATCGCATATTTAAATTGGGACTACGGACCGAGATCCGGGAGCTTTCTCCCCTGTACTGCATTGCATATTTAAATTGGGACTACGGACCGATATTCAGGAGATTTCCCCCTGTACTGCATTGCATATTTAAATTGGGACTACGGACCGAGATCCAGGAGCTTTCCCCTTGTACTGCATTGCATATTTAAATTGGGACTACGGACTGAGATCCGGGAGCTTTCCCCTTGTACTGCATTGCATATTTATTGTTAAGATATATGATGTGCTGAGCCGAAGGCTCTCTTTCTGTTATTAATTCTTCCAGTTTCCATTAATCCTGTTTATCATTACTTATCTATATTTCACTATTTAAATTTATAACTGACTTGTTTTAAAATCAGTAGAGCCTCAACCTGACCTAGTCACTACTTGACTGGGGTTAGGCTTGGCACTTACTGAGTACCGAATGTGGAGTACTCACACCCTTTCCTGCGCATGTTTTCCCCATGTATAGATCCAGGTACTAGTGCACCGTACAGTGGCTAGGCGTATCTTAGCAGCTGCTTAGGAGACCGCGAGGTAATTCTGCCGCATCCGCAGGATCTCACGAGTCCCCTTCCTACTCTAGTATAGATATAGTAGATATATAGATACATTTTCCTTATTCCTTTGTATAGAGCTACAGTAGTTCAGAGTTTGTGACTTTGTGACGTTCCGGGTTTTGGGAAAGTAAAAGTTGTAAATGTCGAGCGGCTAAATTTTTATGGTATTGGTTCTTCTTTACTGTTTCTATTATTGTTTTGTCTTATTTTCCGCAAATTTTAGGCTTACCTAGTCATAGAGACTAGATGCCGTCACAATACCGTTTGGAGGGTAATTCGGGTCGTGACAGGATAAGTCAAGATCTTCTGGAGGAGCTTCAGCTGGTTGAGTCGTAGATTAGCTGACTCACTTTGATGCTCCTTACCTACAATAACAGAATTTGGAGCACAAGATATTTCCTTATCTTCAGGAACATGTTCATTACTTGGGCGAGGCTTGGTATCAATAAAAACAACATGAATAGATTCTTCAATATATAAGGTTCTCTTATTATAAACTCTGTAAGCTCTACTTAAGGGAGAGTAACCAAGAAATATGCCTTCATCACTCTTTGGATCAAACTTACCCAGATTATCCTTTCCATTGTTATGACCAAAGCATTTGCATCCGAAAGGGTGAAAGTAGTTGATGTTTGGTTTCTTACCATTCCACAATTCATAGGTCGGATAAGACATTTGTTAATGATATGACATGCTATATCACAGCTTTTGCCCAGAAATGATGAGGTAAAAAGTTTTCCACAATCATGGTTCTTGCCACATCCTGCAAGGTTCTATTTTTACGCTCTACTACTCCATTCTGTCGAGGAGATCTTGGTAATGAGAAATTATGGGAGATTCTTTAATCATTGAAAAAAATTTCAAAAGCTTTGCGTTCAAACTCTCCTCTATGATCACTTCTGATGGTAGAGATGTAATATCCCTTCTCACGTTGAACCTTCTTACAGAAAACTTCAAAATTATTTAAGGCTTCATCTTTATGACTAAGAAATATAACCCATGTAAATATAGAGAAATCATCTACAATAACAAAAGCATATTTCTTACCTCCTATACTAGTAGTTCTAGTGGACCAAATAAATCCATATGCAGCAGTTGAAGAGGTTTAGAGGTAGAAACAATATTTTTGAATATAAAAGAAGATCGAGTTTGTTTCCCTAATCGACATGCATCACATATATGATCTTTTGAAAAATCCAGTTTTGGGAGATCAACAACAAGATCATGTTTTGAAATTTTTTGAATGGTGTGCATGCTTGCATGTCCAAATTTTCTATCCCAAACCCAGGGATCTTCAATTATGGACGTAAGGCAAATCTGATCCCCAAAGTTTTTCAAGTTTTTTATAGTATAGGCATTTCTGTCCCTATTACCAGAGAATGACATTATCTGATTCGTCTTCTATGAACCGGCCATGTTTCTTAAAACGAACCTCATAATCATTGTCACATAGTTGACTGATGCTGAGAAGATTGTAGCCGAGTTCATCGACTAAGTAGACTTCATCCACGTCACATGCAAATCTCAACAGATCCTTTCCAACACCAATAACGTTTCCTTTGGATTTGTCACTAAAGGTAACTATTCCTTCATCTAGCTTGATGACCGATTTGAACAATTATTTGTCCCCCGTCATATGTCTGGAACACGCGCTGTCGAGATACCATTTTCCTTTACGATTCTTTTTGTGGTGTTCCTAAAAAACAAGATTACTTATTTTTAGGTACCCAAGCCTACTTGAGTCCTGAATGGTTAGACTTCTGAGTGTTAGTTTGATTTGAAGATTTTGTCTCCAGATCCATCTCCTGTCATTCTTGAACCTGCAATGATTTGAGGTGTGACCTCGTTTGCCACAGTAGGTGCAAGATGAGCTGTTAGAGTTCCCAGGACTATTTTCAGCTCTAATTATGTTCCTGCAATTGTTAGTGCTATGATCATTTTTACCACAAAAGGAACACGTTATTTTCTTTTTGACAGGAACGTTCTGATCAGACTTGACTGGACTAGAATTTTAGGTCCTTTGCAGTCCATTCAATTAAAGATTGAGTTCATTTACTTCGTCTTGAAGCATATCACGTTCAATTTCGCATAATTCTAGTTTCAGGGCCCAACCTTATTTTCTTTTTCTTTTTCTCTCTTGACTTTTCTAAGCTCATTTACTACTCTTTCTATGTCTGCAAGAGCAATATCAACAAACTCTTGAAGTTCATAACAACTTGGGCATAAAGAAGTACGTACCTCACTAGTTCCTTCATCCGACGGTGAATGAGGTTCTCTTGAATCATATTTCTCATCGTTGATGTCTGCCATTAGTCCAAGTTCTTCTGAATCTTCATCGTCGCTTAGAGCCATAAGCAAATGTTGGCAATTTCCTCGTGATCAGATTCCTCCTCATCACTCCATGCTCCAAAATCTTTCTTCTTTTGTATGTTTCTGCTAAGCTTCTTTTTTAATTCCGGATAGTCAGCTTGAACGTGTCCAAACTTTCCACATTCATAACATCTTCCATCATTTTTATCAGCTTCATTGCTCACCCTTTCTTTTTCTGAAATTGGACTTACCTCTTTTGTAGTTTCTGTTTCTTCTCATAATGTTGGTCACAACTTGCGAGAGCATTGCAATGTTTTCATCTTGTTTTCCTCCTTCTTCTTCATCTTCATTTTCTGGTTCAACCATAGTTGCCTTGAAAGCAAAAAATTTCTTTGTCTCTTGAATTTATTTGTCAAGATGAGTTTTCTCAAAAGATATCAAGTCACCTCTGAGTTCATCATAGGAAATTTTGTCCAGATCTTGACATTTTAAAGCGATGACCTTTGGTTGCCAAATTGTAGGTAGGCTTCTGAGGATTTTTCTAATCTGTTTGCCACTTTTAATAGGTCTTCCAAATGATTTGAGGTCTCCAAGAATTTTGCTGAACCTGGAAAATATTTCTTCAACAGATTCTCCATCCTTCATTTGAAATAACTCATAGTCCCATATCAAAAGATTTATTCTAGTCTCTTTTACCTTGTTGGTTCCTTCATAAGCGACTTCCAGTTTATCCCACATTTCTTTGCAGTCTCACAACTAGCTAACTTTTCATATTCTTCTCCACTGATAGCATTGTACAGTAGATTTTTCGCTTTTGCATTAACAATGATAACAACAGCTTGCTCATCAGTGTAATCGTTCAAATCCAGGGATCAGTTGATGTGATGACTTGATCATTTGCATCCTTCTTGGGAGGAATTGGAAGGTTTCCCTTTTCAATCACACGTCATACTTTGATGTCATATGACATAGTATACATTTCCATGCGAATTTTCCACTGATAGAAATGCTGACCATTGAAGTAAGGGGGTCGAACTCGAGAGTTTCCTTCTTGAAAGAGAGCACTGACAACAGTATTGGATCACATTGATCTTTTTCTCACTAGCGGTAAAGCAAAGATTGTGAGCCTTGCTCTGATACCAATTGAAAGTACAAGAGGGAGGTGAATTGTTGACTAATTAAAATTTAGTCGACTAATACAAGTCTTAGTTGACTAATCACATAACAGAATGAAAGAAAGCAGTAAAAGAAATGATTAAGCACACATTAATTTATATTGGTTTGGTACCGTTGTGGTACTTACATCCAGTTTCCCTTGGGTCACAAGGGTTCCTTTAAGATCTTTGAACAAAGTCACAATATCGATGGTTTTATCATGTTCACCACCAACGTACAGTATCAACACTTGAGTTCTAATCAGTTAACACAACATTTTATCACGTTCACCACCAACGTACAGTATCAACACTTGAGTTCTAATCAGTTGACTCAACATTCTTTTGTACACTAGATCTCTCTATCTTTTGAGATACTGATAACTAAGAAATACAGTGTTTGAACTAAGAAGTAGACAGATTTGGAATACAGTTTATGTAGTTGTGTGGTCTTCTTCTTGAACAGTCAATCTTCTTATAAGAGAGAAAAGAGTCGTTGAATCTTCAGCGAAATTAGAGGCACAAGATATTTGACAGAGGGATTTGACCCAAGGGGTGTCTCTTCGAATCTTGCTCTTTGAAGAGCCCAGATTCGATTGTGACATTCCTTGTCACAACTTGATTTAAGGAGTTGTTTACGCCATGATCGAGGGATTACTGAGATTTGGAGAATCCATAGTTGCAGTCTAAGATTCCGTGATTGAGGACGATTCAATCTGCTTCCCTTAATTGTAGTAACATCATCTTCCTTCTTTCCTTACTTGCCATTTCTAGTCTAGTAACAATTTTGCTTCCCTTGATTGTAGTAACAACATTTTCATGCTTTCCTTATTTGCAAATTCGAATCCAATAGCAATCTTGCTGAGCATCTCCATTTCTTTCCTTTTTGTTTGTCCTGCACATATAGCACAAGGTATTATTGTCATCATTGAAACTTAACCTTGAACCTATCATTTATTTAGTGGGAAAAACGCTAATAGATATATTAAAACCAACAAAATTTAAAATATTAGATGATATTCCCATCTACCTAATCTTTAGTGGGTAGAGTTACTTGTTATTTACATCGATAAGAGATAACATGTACTTAGTGAAACAATCGAAATGCACGCGATCTAGCCCGGATATTGTCTTAATTTTTTAGGAAGAAAAAGGAAAAATTAAGATGTGGTGTTTGCAAAATTGATTCGTCTAAAGATCGTGATTCAAGATTTTGTGTGGCTAAAACTACAGTACTAACTCACATTATCTGAACTGAGAAGTGGGGAACTGTTTTTGGCATATTGGAATTTGTGGGAAGATTTTTTTGACACCTTGATGTTACAAACCTAGTGGAAAATTTTACTCCAACAACAATAATAAACCTAGCGAAATATCATAAGTGGGATATCGAAAGATTTTACTGCAGTTTGCTCAAAATTAGGCTATACTGGCTAAGAAGGAAGAATAAAAGTGGTTTTGCATCCTTTTCTGTTCAAGTTTGATGGACATTAGTACATATGCTGGTGGAAGAAATCAAAGTATGCACAAGTTAGCACGAACATCGTGATTATTAAAAAAATGATTCAACATATTAGAATGCATGAGAGATTTTTATATCAATAAGTTGGGGCATAATAACCTTGGCAAAATTAATTTTGCTAAAAGTAAAATAAAATTGTCAATCCTTACTAAGAATCAGAGATTCATGTCTCTTGTGATCCGGCCCTTCCCCGGACCTTATATATAACGGGAATTTTGTGTAACGAACTATCGTTTTTAAGATTCATGTCTCCATTTGGACAGAACAACGTTAAAATCCAACATCATCAAGTGAAATTAGCACATAGTCTGGAATCTTATCCTTCTCTAACATACAGGGGTGTACAAACCAAACACAAAAATTGCACCAAATCAAAAAATCAAACCAAATCGATTTAAAAAATTTGATTAGATTTGGTATCGAGTAAAAAAATTCGAACCAAACCTACATATAAATATATAATTTTATAATATACTTTTAAGGCTTTTTTTTTTATAGAATTTTCTTTTTAAAAAAATCGAAAGAAATGTTTTCGATTCTCTTAATGGATATAATATTTAGTTATATATGAAGTGCTCCACTTTTATTAACTTTAAATAATGGGTTGTATGATTATTTCCTTATCAAGTGTTACTGAAATACATCAATCTCTTTGTTCTTTCATATTCATATGTCAAGATCTATTAAATTCTTATATATTTTTTCGAATTTGAAGTGGTATTTGATAATTTAAAATTAAATAGAACATATCATTATTTAGGTATCATGTTGGTTTTTTTGTTTAATTATTAAATTCGGTTAACCTTGAAAGTGTACATCAACAAAAAATTATTGTCAGATGACTAATAAACTATCATGTATTACAATGAATCCATAACAATATTTTAATAGATCATATGTTTGTCAATTTTTCAATTTTTACTAAACATATATTTACTTATAAAAAATTTAACAATGTAAGATTGAAATAATATTCATGTAAAAAAAACCCAAAAAACCCAAATCAATCCAAACCGATATAATTAGTTTGATTTGATTTTGATAAAAGTCGAACAACCCAATTCATGTACAGCCCCCTGGTAACATAGTTGAACCCCAAGTTCAAGATGCTGCAAAACTCGACATATATTATTTTATACTTACGTTTGGTTGCAAAAGTCCCCTGAGGATGTTCTCCTCAGCTTGTTCTAAAATGTCTCCAAGCCACCAAACATAATATTCTTAATTCTTTGTTTGAATCAACAAAATGCAATTTGCGAACACACTTGATTTGGAACAAGTTAACAGTTCATTAAACATCTCAGGATCTTCCACAACATGCTCGTGCTATTCAGGATCGTATAGTTATAAATTGTCAATACTATACAATATTAATAATAGTATACCCCGTGAATTCTCGTACGTAGAGTCGTCTGAGAAGGATAGTATGTAGATCTTACCCCTACTTTAGGAAAGTAGAGAGGTTGTTTTCGTAAATTGTCTAGACCATAAGCGTAAAAAAACTAGCTAAAAACACATAAATTTGTGAAAGATAAGAGGAAAAGATTAATATTAATATCTCATTCTTAGTTAAAACAAAATAAGGTTAATAAAGTGATCAAAATCAAAGTTTGCCCACCTTTAAAAACATAGGTCTACAAATCATTCAACAGAGCATTACACTAAGTATTTCATGTGTCAAATCAACTTTCAACCAATTGAGAGGCAAGAAAAAAAATATTGAATGGACCCTCAATATTAGGTAATTTGATGTGTTAAATCACATACAAAAAGTAACCTATACTTACGTCCACAACATCATGTTTAAAAAAATTTGGTCTTGTGCATTCCTTTTTTTTTTCTTCCTAATATTAAAAAATTCTTTAATCTCCACCTTCCACTTATCATCTCTCAAACTTCTATATATAGTTTCACTCACTTGCATTTATTCTCAACTCTCTTTTCTTTCTTGGGTTTTTCTCTTCATCTCCACCATTGATATTACTCATTAATACCAAATCTTTTAAGCAAATCTTAGAGTCAATATCAATGGCATGCTTGGAACTCTCAAAAGAGGTTAGTACTCACAATCTAGGCATCTTTATCTCTATTTTCTTTCTCTGAATAACGGGCGGTTCGATACGTAAAGTATCACACATTCATGTTTGGTCCGGAAAGGACTGTATTTTAAGGAGTGTAATATAAACGATCTACCCTAGTGCAAGTATTAGTGACTGTTTCCACCGCTCGAACCCATGATCTATCAAGGAGACAACTTTAATATTGCTCCAAAGCTCTCGTTCATTCTCTTAATAATTTTAATAAAGATTGTTAGTTATACATATCACCCAAAACAAAGAAAGATTTGTTCTTATTCCTAGTGCGTACCATTTACCAATCTTTGATTCTGATGACAGAATTGTACACTATCAGTATGTTTTACCATGATATAGGCGCACGCAGTGGCGAAATTAGGAATTTCCCCAAGAGTGTTTAAATTTAAAAAAAATTTCAACAAAGGGTATTCAATATATATTATATACCTCTAAAATATAATATTTTACACCTATACAGTATAATTTTTCGACGAAGGGTGGTCAATTTACCATCCTAATGACCATGTGGCTTCGCCCCCGGGCGCACGTAATATGCTTTTTTTTTTTCAAGTTATCAATATTACTTTTAGGTGACCCGATAGTATTAGTTTTTTTATTATATTAAAGCTTGTTAAGCTAACTATATATCTTTATTTTAATTTATTTTTCTTTTTGGAACTTTATTATATATGATCATCAGGTGAAGTTGAAAGGGGAAGAAATGGATTGCACCAAGGATGGAACTATTGATCTGAATGGAAAGCCAGCAATCAGAGAAACAAGTGGGAAATGGGTGGCTGGAATTATGATTCTACGTAAGCTTTTATTCCTGAAATTAATAATATTAGATAATTCTTAGTATTTATCTTTGATTAAGAAAATGACATAAAGCACTAGTAATATCTGCATCTGCTTAATTAATTTCTTTTATTAGTTAAATCATGGTATATACTGTTAGAACTACTCAAGTTAAATTATTCTACGTTCAGCATGTACAGTCATGAGAGTATAGAGTGTAATTAGAATCTTATTGTATCAATTAAGTATATAAACTAGATTTATTTTATATAATTCAAATCAATTTTAATCACTTGAAATAACTTTTCCGATTTAGTTAGACTCAACTCTCGTAGCATTCCTAACATGTAGTCTTTCCGATTCATTTTTATGTGTTATTATTTGATTGAGAGTATGGAATTTAAAAATAAAGAATTTTAAACTTTGTGATCCAAAAATAAAGCTATAAATATTTTTGTTCGCTATAAATAAATTAATGAAAATTTTAAATTAATTTTCTTTTATAATATAAAAAAATATTATTCCTTTTTAGACAGATTAAACAAGAAAAATTTACTATTACATAAATTACGAGTAATATTCACTTCACTGATTTTAACTAAGGGTGTCTAACGGGTGGGCCGGGCCGGGCCGGTTACATTTTTTTTTGAACCTGA
>ML316209.1:0-15470 GCA_005239505.1 Nicotiana paniculata | reverse complement strand
AATATTTATGTTTTACTGATTTTCAAAAAATAAGGATTTGGAAAAACTCCGGTTTTATTAAAAAGGTTTTCATACCCCGATGTTTACTGCGATTCAAATTGAAACTTGGAAAGCTCGAGGATTTGATTATAGCTGATATCTGATATCTGAAAAGAGTTATCCGAGTTGTTTTTATTTACTGTTGCAAGTTACTGGTTATTTAGTGTATTATTATTATTATTTTCGTATTGCTTTATTATATATTGTTCACAGGTTATATTGTTAATGCCCCTCCGTAGCCTTGTCAATGCTTCGTTGAGGTTAGGCTCGGCACTTACTCAGTACATGGGGTCGGTTGTACTGATACTACACTCTGCACTCTTTTGTGCAGATCCAAGTACCGGCTAGAGTTAGCAGATTTTAGTAGATACGCATTATCATTGGAGACAAGAGGTAGATCTGATGGCGTTCACAGACTCCTGGAGTCTTCTCTACATTATTTAGTTGCTGTTTTATTTCATTCGAAACAAACAAATATACTTCTTTCCGCCCATTAGTTGTAGTACTCTTTAGTAGTTCGTAAATTATGACACCAGACCCTAGGTAGGTATATAGTTGGTAATATTTCGTGGTTCGTTTCATTTTGTCTAATATTATTCATGAAGTCATTTATTGGAAAGCATTAGATTTATTTGTATTATTTTTAAGATTTTCTATTGTGTCAAGTAAACATTAAAAGAAAATGGTTAGTAAATTTCTAACATCGGCTTGCCTATAAAGTATTGTGTTAGGCGCCATCACGATCCCGTGGGTTGGGAATTTGGGTCGTGACATGTGCATTCAGGGTTCTTGCCGAAAAATTGATTGGGATTCATTATCAGTCGCTGAGGAATAGAGTTGGACCCGTCAAAGGTTAAAGCTATCCAGGAATTACCACCCCCAAAAAGTAAGAAGGATGTGATGAGTTTCATGGAACGTCTTAACTACATCAGCCGTTTCATAGCACAGTCCATAGTAATATGTTAGGCGATTTTCAAAATGCTGAAGAAGGATGCCACAACCAGCTGGACCGAGGATTGTCAAAAGGCTTTTGACAAAATCAAGGAATACTTGTCCACACCACCAGTCTTAGTCCCGCCAGAGCCTGGTAAACCACTACTACTCTACCTTGCAGTGTTAGGTAGAGCCTTCGGTTGTGTTCTGGGACAACATGACGTAACGGGAAGAAAAGAGCATGACATATACTACTTAAGCAAGAAGTTCACTCCTTATGAAGCACAATACTCTCTGCTGGAACGCACTTATTGCGCTCTGACATGGATAGCTCAAAATATAAGGCATTACTTCTGTGCCTATACTACATATCTCATATCAAGGATGGATCTCCTGAAGTATATCTTTGAGAAACCCATGCCTACTGGGAAGCTGGCCAAGTGGAAAATTTTGCTGAGTGATTTTGACATTATCTATGTAACTTAGAAAGCAGTCAAGGGACAAGCATTAGCAGATCATCTTGGTGAGAATTCTGTAGGAGGAGAATACGAACCCCTAAAAATGTATTTTCCTGATGAGGAGGTATTATTTGTAGGAGAAGAAATTGCTGAAGCCTACGACGGTTGGAGGATGTTTTTCGACGTAGCAGCAAATTTTAAAGGAGTGGGTATCGGTTCCATCTTGGTATCAAAAACCGGTCAGCATTATCTGATGTCTGCAAAACTCATATTCCCATGCACTAACAACATCGCGGAATATGAAGCTTGCATATTAGGGCTCAACCTGGCTGTTGATATGAATATTCAGGAACTGCTGGTGATTGGCGATTCAGATCTGCTTGTGCACCAGGTACAAGGAGAGTGGGCTACCAACAATTCCAAAATACTACCTTATCTGCATCATGTACAAGAAATGAAGAAGAGGTTTACAAAGATAGAATTCCTTCATGTCCCCAAAATTCAGAACGAGTTTGCTGACGAATTGGCCACCCTGTCATCAATGATACAACATCCAGACAAGAACTTCATGATCCCATTCCAGTAAAGACCCATAACCAACCTGCGTATTGTGCCCATGTTGAAGAGGAGACGGGCGGAAAACCTTGGTCCACGACATCAAAGAGTATTTGGAAAAAAGAGAATACCCGGAGCATGCAAACCATACTCAAAAATGCACATTTCGGAGGTTGTCCAATAACTTCTTCCAAATTGGACGAACTATATACAGAAGAACTCCTGATCTGGGATTGTTAAGGTGTGTTGAAGAAAAAGAGACTTCTAAATTTCTCGAGGAGATACACGTCAAAACCTGCGGCCCACACATGAATGAATTTGTTTTGGCCAAGAAAATACTCAGGGCCGGCTACTTTTGGATGACCATAGAAACAGACTGCATCCGGTATGTTCAGAAGTTCTACCAATGTCAGATACATGCAGACATGATACGAGTACCGTCGAAAGATCTTAATGCAACAAGCTCACCTTGTCCCTTTGCTTCTTGGGGAATGGATGTCATTGGTCCAATCGAGCCCACCGCCTCAAATGGGCACCGGTTCATTTTAGTGGCCATCGACTACTTCATTAAATGAGTTGGAGTTGCATCTTACAAAGCTGTGACCAAGAAGGTCGTTGCGGATTTTGTCCGCGACCGAATCGTCTGTTGATTTGGGGTTCCAGAGTCCATCATCACTGACAACTCCACCAATCTCAATAGTGATCTGATGAAATCCATGTGTGAGACTTTCAAAATCAAGTACAAGAATTCCACAACATACAAGCCTCAAATGAATGGAGCCGTGGAAGCTTCAAACAAAAACATCAAGAAAAAAATAAGGAAAATGGTAGAGAATCACAAACAATGGCACGAGAAACCACCATTCGCCTTACTGGGATACCGTACCACAGTCTGCACATCAACCGAGGCAAGCCTCTATCTGCCGGTTTATGGCACTGAAGCCGTCATTCCCGCCGAAGTGGATATTCCTTCCTTGAGAATCATACAAGAAGCCGAACTCAGCGAGACAGAATGGATAAGGAGCCGCTATTAGAAACTAGCCCTCATAGATTGAAAAAGTATGAATGCCGTATGTCACAGTCAGCTTTATCAGAACAGAATGTCCAGAGCCTTCAACAAAAGGATAAAGCCAAGAGTTCGCACCGAGGCAACTGGTACTGAAAAAGTTCTTTCCGCATCAAGATGAAGCCAAAGGGAAATTGTCTCCCAACTGGAAAGGTCCTTACATGGTTCACAGAGTATTGACAGGAGGAGAACTCATACTCACAGAGATGGACGGGGAAATTTGGCCAAAGCCTATCAACTCAGACGCAGTCAAAAGATATTATTTAAAATCATCTTATGCTTTTCTATATTATGTAAATTGAACTACGCTCAACCCGATTCCCGTTTAAGAGGGGATACGTAGGCAGCCTTGTGGTTTCGGTCACAATTCAATAAAATTTCTATTTTGCTCACAATCAGAAACTGGGGCAGAATTTTGAGGAGGGCCCTCAAAATTCTAAAGCAAGTTCAGCCAACCATAACGTATGGAGCAGTCAGAAAAGTCATCTAGTTAACTGGGGCAATTGTGTCACAATTACTGGTTCATCTAACTAATTTCTAAACTATATACTACTATGTCTTTTGAAAATTATACACGCATACTTTTGAAAAAGGAAACTTTACTTTAGCAAATGCTACCCTAATAGTTTCAACAGGATCTTCCGACAGAGCAGAGAAAATCGGACAAGCAAAGGCAAGAACCAACCTCCCCCACAAAACTCACAAATTTTTCATTAGATGCAGGACTATATCTCCATGACAAACATCGTCGCAACAACGCAATCGCTATGGATAAAACACATTGTCAGCTAAGAATACTACACTCTTACTTTTCTCTTTGCATGAGACAAAGTATTGTCCCAAACTTTGCATGATACTAAGCCTTGTCTTAATCCTGCATGAGGCTAAGACCTGCCTCCTATTTTCATAAGTCTAAGCACTGCCTTATCTTTGCATGGGACTAAGCAATATCCCGAATCTTGCATGAGACTAAGCCTTCTCTCAATCTTGCATGAGGCTAATCTCTGCCTCTTATTTGCATAAGGCTAAGCATTGCCTTATCTTTGCATGAGACTAAGCACTGTCCCGAATCTAGAATGAGACTAAGCCCTGTCTCAACACCTGCATGAGGCTAAGCCCTGCCTCCCTATTTGCATAAGGCTAAGCACTGCCTTCATCTTGCATGAGACTAAGCCCTTTCTCAAACCATTTGCATGGGACTAAGCACTGTCCCGAATCTTGCATGAGACTAAGCCTTGTCTCAATCCTACATGAGGCTAAGCCCTACCTCCTATTTTCATAAGGCTAAGCATTGCCTTCTCTTTTCATGGACCTAAGCACTGTCCCCATCCTTGCATAAGGCTAAGCACTGCCTTCTCCTTGCATGGGACTAAACACTGTCCCTATCCTTGCATAAGGCTAAGCATTGCCTTCTCTTTGCATGGGACTAAGCATTGTCCCGAATATGGCATATGGCTAAGCACGACCTTTTCTTTTCATGGGACTAGTCACTGTCCCGAATCTCGCACGAGACTAAGCATTGTTTATTTTGAATTGTTCTCGTCTTTCGGGCTAAGCTCTGCCTCAACTTCATACAAGACTAAGCCATGTCTTTTCGCTTCTAGCATCATGTCTCTTCACCTCATGGGCTGAAATATAGCCAATTTATCCGAAGGCGTCATAGTCTGAAGGCACCATCCTCATATCCGGAAGACGCCATGCCATGGCCTGACTATCTTTCAAACTTGCACATTAGTATTCAAAGGCGTCATGGTTTGGAGGCACCATTCTCATGGCCCGAGAACATCATTTCATGGCCTGCAAATCCCTTACCACACAACTCATGGACCGGGACGTCATGGTCTAAGGACGTCATCCTCAATAGTTCAAAGATAATTATCATAGTCTGAGGGGAATTTGCATCATGTCTAATTTACGCAAAGTTATACACCTATACTTGCAGTATATCTTTTGATTTGAAGGTGACCTAGTGAGTAACGGTTATCCAAACAGGAGAAATCCTGCTTCAGTTTCTTCGAATAATTTCAAAACCTGACCACTCACCACAACCATTTCATCCTACTCGAAGACTTTTGTCCGTCCTTGTGAAAACTCCATCGGTTTATTCCGCTGGTGGACCCAGAACTACTCACGGCATGATTCTTGTAAAACCAGGGATATGTAGGTGGCTCGAAAATCAGAGTGCGGCCTATATCTCTCAGATCACTCTATTCGGTCAAAATTGGCCATCATATATTTACCTGACAACTCTTTCATCCTTCCCGAGTAAAGAGGGGCAGCTGTTGATACCCAATTTTTTCCATATATATTTTTAAAATAATGCATGAGCATCAACTAGCATTTTTTTTCATAATTTTCTGTAATTTTAAAAGATTTTTAATTAATTTATCCCATCATTTTATTATCTAAATAATTACTAATTGCATCACAAATGATTTTATAATAATTTTACTACTTAATTTTATTATTTATATTTATATTAAGCTTTAATTATCTTATGCATAACTATATTTACGTCTTTAGGATATAATTGCAATAACTTTGTAATAATAGCCCACACATGCATAATTACTTTATTTTTACACGAAAATGACTTCTTATATTTTTATAATATTAACTAATTATTTTAAATCATTTTTGTACGCAAATAGCATATTTCATCATTTATTAATTATTTTTATCAATTATTTTATTAAATTAAGTGGGTATTTAAAACATAGCCCCTCTTTAATTAAATTTTCGGACCCCAGCCCAATTAACCTAAACCCAATAACCAATACCCAAACGCAATTACCCTAACCATTCATAACCCTCCCCAGCCTACATCTAATCCTGGACGTTGATCTCAAAAGATCAACGGCCCAAAACCAATTTTCCTTTTTTAATATACTAAACCTCCTAACCCTACCCTCATTTCCCCAACCCGCCACCTCTGAAACCCTTCTATCCTATCTTCTCTCTTACCCCCTCTCTAACCCTAGCCCGCCTTCACAGATCCCCCTTGATTCATGGGGTTCTTCTTCGATCTCATGCCTTATCCAGCCTCACATCTCTACTGGTGTTGTGGTCTTCATGTTACTTGATGGAATCTCAAGGGATTCGAACCAGATTTGGTTCAAAATCCCTCATCGTCTCGACTAATCCGTCTACATTCACTTCAATATCTATGAGTACGAATATTTTCGTGTTTGTTTGGTTTCAAACCAGATTTGATACACTTCTGTTTATTTTCATGAACCTAGCTATTTTCTGGTTGAATCCGTTTAGATCTTAAGAGATTTTGTGTTTGTTTTGTATTTCTCCCTTAAAATTTTCTATTTTTACTATTATTGTTAACCGATTTTATTTACCCTAAAAGCTAGGGTTCTGATTTCTAATTGACTTCTGCGAAAAATGTTTTAACATTCAAAATGTTTTCATCTCTGGTTTTGCTCATTTATTTCTTATCGATTTTTCACCTGGTTCAATCTGATTTTATTTACCCTAAAAGCTAGGGTTCTGATTTCTAATTGACTTCTGCGAAAAATGTTTTAACATTCAAAATGTTTTCATCTCTGGTTTTGCTCATTTATTTCTTATCGATTTTTCACCTGGTTCAATCTGATTTTATTTACCCTAAAAGCTAGGGTTCTGATTTCTAATTGACTTCTGCGAAAAATGTTTTAACATTCAAAATGTTTTCATCTCTGGTTTTGCTCATTTATTTCTTATCGATTTTTCACCTGGTTCAATCTGATTTTATTTACCCTAAAAGCTAGGGTTCTGATTTCTAATTGACTTCTGCGAAAAATGTTTTAACATTCAAAATGTTTTCATCTCTGGTTTTGCTCATTTATTTCTTATCGATTTTTCACCTGGTTCAATTAAGTTCCATCTATAGGTCTTTATATGTCTTAGAGTTTCAGTTATTCGACTGTTTTGCCCGTTTAACTCTGTCAATTAAAATGTTAAATGATTTACTTACCTAAATTAGGGTTTGAATTTAGTAACCGTATTACCTTATTAAGTTCTTACATTTTCTTACCTTATTTATGTACCCGTACTGCTGACTAATTTTGTGTTCTGACTCCTAATTGATTCTGGAATTAATTCTTGCTTTATTAAACCTCATTCTTAGCTATGATTGATTCCGTGTGAGATTTTCCTTAAATTAAGTGGTACTTACTTGATTCTGTCCTATTAATTGATTCATGATGACTTTAATTGATTGATTAACTGATTTCCATACCTTAGTTGTGTGTAATTGATTTTCATACCTTATTTATTTTACCCTATTATTTGCTATAAAAACCCTTTCTTTGTTCTGATTTCAAGAGGCTTTACGAATTCTTCATTGAACAACTTTATAACTTTCCAACTCTCTGTTCTCAAAAATCTTAAGCTTTATTTCTATTGTTATGATTTCTGCACTATTTGGCCGGCTGAAAGCCAAGGCTAGATTTTCTGGATTCAAATTGCTATTGCATTCCTGTATGCTTTCTTCCTAACTAGTATGCCTTAACTCATGTTATCTTGTTCTATTCTACATGTTTATGTGATTAGTTTATTTCAAACCTCAACATGCTTCTGTTTGATACATGATTCATGTATATTCCTTTCTCAACTGCTATGTCTTAGTTCTTGTTATCTGGTGTTGTTCCATGTGCTTATATGATTTGTCCATTTCAACCCCAACATGCTTCTGTGTGATCTATGATTCTTGTTTACTTCTTTCTCAACTGGCACGCTTTAGGTTCTGTTCTCCTATTCTTGTTTATGTGATTAGTTTATTTCCAACCTCAACATGCTTCTTTTAGTACATATGCCTATGTGATCTCACCTAGTGATAATTAATAAACTAAGTCATCTTCAGTAATGTGAAACCTTGTTTGATTCAGTTGTATGTGCCCTATTCTGACTTTGCTAGATACTACAAGCATGTAATCAATATGTAGCTAATTATGTCTGTTTAATTCAAGTGTTCTTGCTTTTGTGACTGCTTTAAACACTAGTATGAGTATCTAGTATAAGCAAATGCCAATCTGTTGGAGCCAAGTGCTGAACATGGATTCTGTTTGTTTCTTGGTGCAGTTTTGTTTGCAACCCTCTAATCTGAATTTGTTTGCTTTTGAAAGTTAAATTGTTTTCTAAAACTGTCCCCCTTACCCTCTATATACTGATTTTCAAACTTCTACTCTTAGTTATCTAGGTTCCTACCACCCCCAATGTGAGCACTGCCTAGGGTCCTTGAGACTCCTCCGAACTCTGACACATTGGGGCTGGTCTTCCAATATTTTATGAACTGTTTTTCTAAGTAAGGTTCTGGTGTGAGCATTTCCCGGGGTCCTGAGGCCCTTGGGAACTTCGACACACTAGAAACCTAATTTTGTGTGCCATAGATGGATCCCATTATGCTTCAGACTTGCTTTGCTTGAAGGCCTGGTTTCCAAGTTAATATTGGGCATGCTAAGGCTCCTTATAGTGTAATGGATAGTACTATGTAATTCATTCATATTGGGCNAGAAATCCTGTCTATAGGTTTACTGTGTTGATTGTGTGAATGTTACTAACCGTTTGAATTCTGCCTATAGGATGTTTTCTTGACTGTTTGTGATCATGCATATTAGAGACACTGCCTATAGGTCTTTTGGTAATTCTGCATTAGAATCCATGTTCTTAGGATCTACACATATATCCAATCTCAATGTGCATTAGTGGTCATGTATATAGGATCATATTTGTATGAATTAATAAACTTGCCTGGCAATCTGTTTAAAGTTTCTGCCCACGTAGATTCCATGCCTATAGGAAATAAAAAACCAGTTTTCTTCAATTTAGATACCATGTCTATAGAAATAAACAAATCAGTTTCAACACCTAGAGATCATGTCTATAGGGTTTAAACCAATAGAAATCATGCCTATAGGATAAATCAGTTGTAAGTTTAGAAATCATGCTTGTAATCAGTTTCAACACCTAGAGATCATGTCTATAGGGTTTAAACAAATAGAAATCATGCCTATAGGGTAAATCAGTTGTAAGTTTAGAAATCATGCTTGTAATCAGTTTCAACACTTAGAGATCATGTCTATAGGGTTTAAACAAATAGAAATCATGCCTATAGGGTAAATCAGTTGTAAGTTTAGAAATCATGCTTGTAATCAGTTTCAACACTTAGAGATCATGTCTATAGGAGTTAAATCAATTCTGCAAATTGGAAAGCATGCCTATAGGATCTAAAAGGGATCAAACCTATCTTTATGAGTTAAAATCAGTAACTCCCTTTGAAACCATGTTATAGGTCTAAAATTAACAGTTCTAGATACCATGCCTATAGGATTCTGTTCTAGTTTGACCTAGGCAAATTTGTAGGTTTACTAAGGAATCTGGGCCTAACCAATTGTTATGTCTTGCTACCTGAGAGTGCCAAGATTCAGAACTTAACCAAAATCAATAGGCAAATTGATAGGTCTCAATGCTCGCCTTAAACAAACTGCTTCTTTACATTATGTTTCTGCTCATCTAGATATCCTGCCTATAGGATCCTAAATTAATGAAATTTGCTGATTGAACTGCGTGCATTTGTTGACTATTTGTGGAGGTTAACATGAGCCTTTAGTTGCTTTTCTGTGACAGTCCTATTTGAGTTTTGTTTGCCCCCTAGCTTTTTCTCATTTTAATCAACCTAGATCAGTCTAGAACCATCTTAAATAGAGGTCCTAAACACCTCCAGGACCACAGGTAAGGGACGGGTAGTGCACACATAAGGAACGAGTTAGAAGCTATTATAACTCTTAGGTAATAACTGAAAGATAGTAACTGGGTAGTAAAAGAGATGATGACTTGTGCGATAGTACTATGTGTAGCACCGCAACTTGGGGAAAGTTACCAAGTATTGCATGGAAATGATCCTATAGGCTAAAAAACTTAGGACCCCTTTAATTCCTGTTTTAAAATAATAGTTGTCTAAATTGCTTTATTTTCCTCTAAAGACTAATTCGCTTAATTAAGTTCGGTCGGTACCCACCGTTGTGGACCTCGAGGCTAACACCTTCTCCTCAAGGTAATTTCGAGCCCTTACCCGATCTCTGGTGATGCAAAATAGTTTCATGAGTTAACTGCTCTAGGTTCCCTAACGCACCTTAATCCGTTAGGTGGAGTCTCTTAAAATCCCATATCCCATCCCAAAAGGAAGGGAGTTGTCTTAGAAATGTCGAAACCCGATTTCGCGAGAAAAAGGGGGCGCGACATATATGTCCTATCAAAGTGCTTCCAAGCTTCTCCATCTGAAGGATGACATATAGCACCAGTAGGTATAAGAGGCAAATAATGCATCGCCTTCACAACAACCATATTCTTGCTGGAAAGCCCTCTTGAAACGAAGCTTTTCACAGAATTTACAACGTTCTAAATTTGCATCATTTTTATAATATAACATGCAACCATCTTCACAACAATTAACTCTCATCGACAAAATTCCTAACTTAGAAATCAATCTCTTTGCCTTATAGAAATCACCAGGTAAGTTAAGTGACCGCACGTTGACTGTGTTTGACTACAGTTAAACCGACCGACTGCGATCGTTAATTAAAAAAAAAACAAATTAGTATTTTGTGTTATTATTTCTTAAAATATTATAAACTATAAAAAAATTATAAACTATGAGCATATATTATATTCACATATTTACTTGTAAACAATTATAAACTATAAGCATAATATTTATAAATAATTATTATATTAACTAATTATTTTTAATAAACTATAAGCATATATTTTATTCTCTCACACACACGCATATATATAAAATCAATCACTCATAATATGAAAATAAAAGGTATATATATTAGACATTTGTTTTATTTGAATTTCGCATTTCATCTTATATATTCATTCGTTTTATAACTAATTAAAAATCATATATATTGACAAATATCGGTTGAGACGTTTTACCTTTTGTATTAATTTATCTAAGTTAATTTTCTAATTTATAATTAAGCATATGAGTTATTTCACACACACAAACACACACACACACATTAAAAGAATTGTAATTGATGATCAATCACATACATTACTACGTGCAAAAACTTGATCAATTGATGAATTGGTAAACAAATATTTTTCTATTTTAATATGTTTAATTGATTATTATATTAACACATTTACTTAATGTTAATAGCTTCTTTCGTTTATTCAAATTGTGATACATATATACATGTCAAAGAAGTTTAGTATTCTTCTATATTTCATTCATTCATCACTAATAATGCATGACATAGATTAATCGATATAGGTCGAGACGTTTTATTTTTAATACTCATTGATATAGGTGGAGGCATATTGTTTTTAATATTCATCGATGCATCTAAGTCATAAGCCAATGAATCAATTTACAAATAGATATATTCGATGATGATCAATTATATATACTAATTAGATTATTGCTTCTTCACAAGTCTATCCCCAAAAGAACCCGACCATAAAGTACTAATGGGTTATATTTATATTATTTCGATAGTAAATTTTAATGTGATTCAAAAGTTTGACCATATTTGACCTATGAACCGATCGAAGTTAGTCGGTTATATTCTAGAAATTACATCTACCGACCAAAGTTTGTCGGTAAAATATTCTCCTATCATAACCGACCGACTTTGGTCGGTATATTCAACTATAAATTTTATAAAATAATTTAAATAATGATATAATTATTAAAATTTAAAATTGTGGGTCCACGTTATCGATCAATGTTGATCGGTAATCAAAAAAGTACTTTGACTAAGTCTGACTATTGCGGTTACATATTTGACCAAAAATTTATATATAAAAGAATAATATTACACAATACAATGTTGGATGGAGGTTAACAACCACGATTTGATGTTATCTAGCTGTCCTCCACCATACAAAAACACAGTTTATCCTCCTGTGACAAACATCTCTTTGGAAAAAAGATATCGAAAAAAGGAAAAATGTTCTACAACGATCTTAGAAGTTGCTACCTAAGTCATTGGGGAATTTACAATATTAAAGTATATCCTAGCTAACCCAAAAAAAAAAATCAAAAAAAGAAGAAGATATTGATCAAGAATTAATGGACTGATCCTTGCTTTTGGGTATCATTATTTTCAGAGATGGTAGTTCCAATCCGAACCATACTACTAGGATAAGCTGAATTTGAAGCTGTATTACTTTGTTCATGAAAATCAACTTGACTAGCAATTAACTTTCCTTCATTCTGAGCTAACGCACATCGCCCTCGCCTTTTCCCACCGGGAATATTAGTACATGGGTTGGAACCAGAAGATGGAACTCGACCTCTAGGAAGTGATTGAATGATTAAATCAGTCGTCTGCTTCAACCATTCTTCTCCTTTTAATATTCTCAATCCCAAAACCTTCTGATGAAAAGAAGATAAAATGAGAATTGAGAGAAATAAAACTGCGAATTTTTGGAGTGTTGCCATATTTCTTTTACTAAACAGAAAATCAAGAAATATAAGGATGGGAGTAAAATAAATTCTCTTGTTTGAGTTTTGGTGAGAGAATGGAGGTTGTGGACAGAAGAATAGTTATTTATACGTGCATGGGATTGTAAGCAGTGTGGGGAAAGTGCGAGGAATTTGACTAAGAAGATAGCCGCGCTTTTGAGAGAGTTTGACAATGAATTAATGTCGGAAAATGGAAACACGTATCCTTGAAAATTAAAATAAGGCCCTTCATTTTCAAAAGGTGATGTGTTAACTAGTACTATAAAGGTATTGTTAGAGCCCGCTAAACCAGAATTTAAAATTTATGAGTTTTGGATCTTTACATAAATATTCGAACATAATCATGATTTACTTTTTCTAACCGGTATACATAGTTTATGTACTTATTATATATAGTTATACTTAGATTATACATCCACCGGTTATTTTTAATTTAAGTGGTTGGATTGACAATAATTTAAATTAGTTTTATTGATCTAAATTAATAATTTATACATATCCAATAAATTTATTATTATTAAGACAAATACGAAATTTGACCAAAGTTATTCATTCGACCGAACTCATAACCGAAATGCTAGCTCCCTCCCTTTGAATGTACTTGTTGGAGTATGTCAAAATGAACGATAGACATGAGGAATTGAATAAGTCAGTCTTATTGTTGTACTTGGCGTATTGTGTTTGACGATTTTAGATGGCGGTCATCCTCTTCTATTTTACAACGTATACCTTCAAGTTTGAGAGTAGACCTGAATTTATTGCGGTTTTGTGGAATATTAGGTAGAAGAAATCAGCTTTTAGTTGAGTATCCATGCTTGATAAAGACTTTTTATAGGACGAATTGAAATTACTGTAGGAATATCCTAATCTTTGAGTTACGTGCAGCATCATAAAATCATGCCACATTAATAAGACTCACATAACCATTTTTATCAAGTAATAAATATTACTAATTGATAACCTGTTAAAAATAAAATATATTAATATTAATTAATCTGCTATCACGTATTAAACTACCCTAATAGTTTACAAGCACATGTATTTTACAAAACATTTGTATTGTTATGACAAAACTAGCTCGATCAATTTTTTCTGTCCTTTAATTTTTCTAGTTTTCATTTTTACAAAGTACCTAAAATGACTGAAATTTAGTTGTCTTGCTCCTCGAGGGAAGAAAGTAATGGAAAATACACTACTCCGTTGTCTCTTGTTGATATATTCAGCTGAATTACTTGAATGAGATGAACAAAATATCATATGGGTAAAGTTTCAATCTTTGACCATTATATAATACTAGAATTCCTTACAAGGCAATAACGTGGCTTGAAATCAATTATTACATGCACTATATTTTTACCAAAATTTCTCCGAAATAGTCTTCCTTTTAGCTCCGCCAAAACTCTTTTGACTCCTTCAACTTTTCAAAAAATTACCTTGCCGTCATTTCTCTCTTGTCAATAAAAAACTATATTATAAAATAGAAAACCTACTCCACTTCCGTACAGGTTATTGTCGCATAAAGTGGGCAATTGAACTATATAAGTTTTTGGAATGTTAAATGACTTGAAATGCAATGAAAAGAAATAAGGGGTGAATTCAGAATTTGATGTTTATGAAAACGATATCAAATTAATATACTATAATAATTGAGTTCAGTAAAATCTCTATAGATATTTGATGAATAAATATATAAAACGTGATAAAGAATTATTGGATTGCCGTGAACTCGTTTGTTCGTTCTCTGACTATTAAATGTTATATAAAATGAAATGGAGGGGCTATTGTTTTTCTTATCGTTCTATTCAAGGATCTCCTTTCATCCACATTTTCATAAGCTAGAAAATTACGTTCTTCCCCCTAAAATATGGGCCATTTTCTTTTATGTATCTTCAATTTCTCAGAAAGATATTGTTCAATTAGGTTTTCAAGTGTCTTGAATGTAGGGAACCAAAAAAGGAATTGAGCAAAATTAATGTGGAAGTCAAACTGAGATATGAAAAAGGTTTGGAGTATTGAAGTCAAAGAATAAGGAAAGGAAAACACAGATACTAATTAATAGAAGTCAAATCACATAACCTACTAAAACACAATAACCTCTGACCAGAGAAACCAATACCACAGACTTGGATTTCTTCTTCTTAAAGTAGTTAACCTAAAAAGGTCATATTCACACAGACACATAGTTGTGGTTATTATATTAATCGTACAATACTCTATGGGCTTTCTACAATCTTAAATTTATCCTCACCGAATGTTTATACTAAATTAATAAATTTATTAAATATATCTTCACAAACATAACTATTCATAAATTATAATTAATTAATACATATTCTCTTTTTACCTTATCACTTAATCTGTTAATCATGAAAAATCAATATAATTTGATATAAATATACGACGCGAGTAAGTTTTTACCGACTCGTGGTTGTGCGATGGTTCATGTCGGGCTTGATCCCAAACCCTTTCTAATTTCAAGTACCTATCAATATTTAGTGAACTACATCAGCAATTCAAAGGATTAGAAAACGAAAAGAGAAGAGCTCAGCTCATTTGACAATAGAATGTCACCAACTTCAGCTCATTTTGGTCACTGTTACACTTTGGACTTATTATTTTTTCCCAAAATTTTAATTAATGCTTTTGACATTAGACAATATATTGGGTTAAAACTGAGGTAAGTGTTTGAATTTAGTCATAATTCAAACAGTAGTGATCATATTAATCTCAGTAGTTTTGGATTGTTGTCTACTTGGATCTTCTTTAGTATTAAAATTAAAAATTATATATTAGGGTATGATACATCGTTAAATGGTTTCTCTGTACTTATTCCTATGTGAGCACTGTTGAAATGGACACTATAACAGCAAGTGACAATTGTGTACATCATAGCTTAGTGGGTGATGAAGGTGTAGGTTGACAGTGGTGCACATTAGCAACACTCGGT
>ML316208.1:0-85366 GCA_005239505.1 Nicotiana paniculata | reverse complement strand
CCTAACACCTTCTCCCGGATTAACAGAATTCCTTACTCGGATTTCTGGTCGCAGACATTTTAATTAGAGTCAAAATTTCCACGGCTTGGGATTTCAATAAATAAATGGTGTCCCGGAACATCGTAAAAAATCCGAGTGGCGACTCTAAAAACTAAAATAAATCCCAAATCCGAATAATGTCACTTTAATCAGAAAAACTCCCTTATTACCCTCACCGGAGGAAAAATGAGGTGTGACATCATGCGATCCGGTACCGGCTCCGTCCCACGGCGTCCGGCCTGGACCATGGTAGGCTATAATACATGCACATCTGACGGAATTCCAGTTTATTTTCCATAAAATGCTAAAAAATGTAACTTGATCATTTCGAAGGCATTGGTTATGGTTCCTTGGGTCGTATTTGATGTCCCGGACAAATATCATGAGATCCAGTACCGGCTCCGTACCAAGGCGTCCGGCCTGGACCATGGCAGGCGATAATACAGGCACGACCGGCGGAATTCCAATTTAATTGCCATAAAATTCCAAAAAATGTAACTTGATTATTTTGAAGCGTTGGTTATGGTTCCTTGGGTCGTATTTGATGTCTCGTACAAATATTTGGGTACCAGCTCCGTACCAAGACGCCCGGCCTGGACCATGGCAGGAGATAATACAGGCACGACTTGCGGAATTCCAGTTTAATTGCCATAAAATGCCAAAAAATGTAACTTGATAATTTCGAAGCGTTGATTATAGTTACTTGGGTCGTATTTGATGTCCCGTACAAATATCATGCGATCCGGTACCAGCTCTGTACCAAGGCGTCCGACCTGGACCATGGCAGGCGATAATACATGCACAACTGGCGGAATTCCAATTTAATTTCCATAAACTGCCAAAAAATGTAACTTGATCATTTCGAAGCTTTGGCTATGGTTCCTTGGGTCGTATTTGATGTCTCGAAAAAATATCATGGGATCCAATACCGACTCCGTACCAAGGCGTCCGGCCTAGACCATGGCAGGCGATAAGATACGCACGACTGGCGGAATTCCAATTTAATTGCCATAAAATGCCAAAAAATGTAACTTGATCATTTCGAAGCGTTGGTTATAATTCCTTGGGTCGTATTTGATGTCCCGTAAAAATATCATGCGATCCGGTACCGGTTCCGTACCAAGTCAAATGGCCTGGACCATGGCAGGCGATAATACAGGCACTTCTGGCAGAATGCCAGTTTAATTGCCATAAGATGCAAAAAAATGTAATTTGATCATTTAGAAGCATTAGTTATGGTTACTTGGGCCGTATTTGATGTCCCGTACAAATATCATGCGATCCGGTACCATCTCCGTACCAAGGCGTCCGACCTGGACCATGGAAGGCGATAATACATGCACAACTGGCGGAATTCCAATTTAATTGCCATAAACTGCCAAAAAATGTAAATTGATCATTTCGAAGCATTGACTATGGTTCCTTGGGTCGTATTTGATGTCCCGGAAAAATATCATGGGATCTGGTACCGGCTCCATCCCAAGGCGTCCGGCCTAGACTATGGCAGACGATAATACAGGCACGACTTGCAAAATTCCAGTTTAATTGACATAAAATGCTAAAAAATGTAACTTGATCATTTCGAAGCATTGGTTATGGTTCCTAGGGTCGTATTTGATGTCCCGGAAAAATATCATGCGATCAGGTATCGGTTACGTACCAAGTCCTATGGCCTGGACCATGGCAGGCAATAGTACAGGAACTTTTGGCAGAATGCCAGTTTAATTTGCATAAGATGCCAAAAATGTAACTTGATCATTTAGAAGCGTTAGTTATGGTTACTTGGGCCGTATTTTATCTCCCATACAAATATCATGCTATCTGGTACCGGTTCCGTACCAAGGCGTCCGGTTTGGACCGTGGCAGGCGTTAATACAAGCACTTCTAGTAGAATGCCAGTTTAATTGCCAAAAAATGTAACTTGATCATTTAGAAGCGTTAGTTATGGTTACTTGGGCCGTATTTTATCTCCCAAACAAATATCATGCTATCCGGTACCGGCTCCGTACCAAGGCGTCCGGCCTGGACCGTGGCAGGCGATAATACAAGCACTTCTGGCAGAATGCCAGTTTAATTGCCAAAAAATGTAACTTGATCATTTAGAAGCGTTAGTTATGGTTACTCGGGCCGTATTTGATGTCCTAGAGAAATATCATGCTATATGATACCGGCTTTGTACCAAGGCGTCCGGCCTGGACCATGGCAGGCGATAGTACAGGCACGACTTGCGGACTTCCAGTTTAATTGCCATAAAATGCCAAAAAATTTAACTTGATAATTTCGAAGCGTTGATTATGGTTCCTTCGGTCGTATTTGATGTCCCGTACAAATATCATGCGATCCGGTACCAGCTCTGTACCAAGGCGTCCGACCTGGACCATGGCAGGCGATAATACATGCACAACTGGCGGAATTCCAATTTAATTTCCATAAACTGCCAAAAAATGTAACTGGATCATTTCGAAGCTTTAACTATGGTTCCTTGGGTCGTATTTGATGTCCCGGAAAAATATCATGGGATCCAATACCGACTCCGTACCAAGGCGTCCGGCCTGGACCATGGCAGGCGATAATATAGGCACGACTGGCGGAATTCCAGTTTAATTGCAATAAAATGCCAAAAAATGTAACTTGATCATTTCGAAGCGTTGGTTATGGTTCCTTGGGTCGTATTTGATGTCCCGGAAAAATATCATGCGATCCGGTACCGGTTCCGTACCAAGTTCTATGGCCTAGACCATGGCAGACGATAATACAGGCACTTCTGGCAGAATGCCAGTTTAATTGCCATAAGATGCATAAAAGTGTAACTTGATCATTTAGAAGCGTTACTTATGGTTACTTGGGCCGTATTTGATGTCCCGTTCAAATATTATGCTATCCGATTCCGGCTCCGTACGAGGGCGTCTGGCCTGGACCATGGCAAGCGATAATACATGCACGACTTCCGGAATTCCAGTTTATTGACATAAAATGCCAAAAAATGTAACTTGATCATTCCGAAGTGTTGGTTATGGTTCCTAGGGTCGTATTTGATGTCCCGAAAAAATATCATGCGATCCGGTACCGGCTCCATACCAAGGCGTCCGGCCTGGACCATGGCAGGCGATAATACAAGCACGACTTGCGTAATTCCAGTTTTAATTGTCATAAAATGCCAAAAAATATAACTTGATAATTTCGAAGCGTTGGTTATGGTTCCTTGGGTCGTATTTGATGTCCCGAACAAATATCATGCGATCCGGTACTGGCTTTGTACCAAGGTGTCCGGCCTGGACTATGGCACACGATAATACATGCACGACTTGCGGAATTCCAGTTTAGTTGACATAAAATGCCAAATAATTTAACTTGATCATTTTGAAGCGTTGGTTATGGATCCTAGGGTCATATTTGATGTCCCAAAAAAATATCATGCGATCCGGTACCGGCTCCGTACCAAGGCCTCCGGCTTGGAACATGGCAGGCGATAATACGGGCACGACTGGCAGAATTCCAGTTTAATTGCCATAAAATGCCAAAAATGTAACTTGATCATTACGAAGCGTTGGTTATGGTTCCTTCGGTCTTATTTGATGTCCCAAAAAAATATCATGCGATCCGGTATCGGCTCCGTACCAAGGCCTCTGGCCTGGACCATGGCAGGCGATAATACAAGAACGACTGGCGGAATTCCAATTTAATTGCCATAAAATGCCAACAAATGTAACTTGATCATTTCGAAGCATTGGTTATGGTTCCTTCGGTCGTATTTGATGTCCCGAAAAATATCATGTGATCCAGTACCGGCTCCGTACCAAGGCCTCTGGCCTGGACCATGGCAGGCAATAATACAGGAACGACTGGCGGAATTCCAATTTAATTGCCATATAATGCCAAAAAATGTAAGTTGATGATTTCGAAGCGTTGGTTATGGTTCCTTGGGTTGTATTTAATGTCCCAAACAAATATCTTGCTATCCGGTACCGGATCCGTACCAAGGCGTCAAGCCTGGACCATGGCCGACGATAATACAGGCACTACGAGCGGAATTCCAGTTTAATTGCCATAAAATGCCAAAAAATGTAACTTGATCATTTTGACGCATTGGATATGGTTCCTTGGGTCGTATTTGATGTCCCGCAAAAATATCTTGCTATCCGATACCCGCTCCATACCAAGGCGTCTGGCCTGGACCATGACAGGCGATAATATAGGCACGACTTGCGAAATTCCAGTTTAATTAACATAAAATGCCAAAAATGTAACTTTATCATTTTGAAGTGTTTGTTATGGTTCCTTGGGTTGTATTTAAATATCCCAAAAAAAATATCATGCGATCAGGTACCGGATCCGTATCCCGGCCTCCGTCCTGGACCATGGCAGGCGATAATAAAGACATGACTAGCAGAATTCCAGTTTAATTGCCATAAAATGCCAAAAATGCAACTTGATCATTTCGAAGCGTTGGTTATGGTTCATTGGGTCGTATTTGATGTCCCAAAAAAATATCATGCGATCCGGTACCGGCTCCGTACCAAGGCCTCTGGCCTGGACCATGGAAGGCGATAATACATGCACGACTGGCGGAATTCCAATTTAATTTCCATAAAATGACAAATAATGTAACTTGATCATTGCAAAGCGTTGGTTATGGTTCCTTGGGTCATATTTAATGTCACGGACAAATATCATGCGATCCGGTACTGGATCCATACCAAGGCGTCCGGCCTGGACCATGGCAGGCGATAATACAGGCACTTCTAGTAGAATGCCAGTTTAATTGCCATAAAATTTCAGAAAATGTAACTTGATCCTTTCGGAGCGTTAGTTATGGTTCCTTGGATCGTATTTGATATCCCGGACAAATATCATGCTATCCGATACCGGCTCCGTACCAAGGCGTCTGGCCTAGACCATGGCAGGCGGTAATACAGGCACGATTGCCGAAGTTCCAATTTAATTGCCAAAAAATGTAACTTGATCATTTCGAAGCGTTGCCTATGGTTCCTTGGGTCGTATTTGATGTCCCGGACAAATATAATGTAATCTGGTACCGGCTCCGTACCAAGGCGTCCGGCCTAGACTATGGTAGGCGATAATACAGGCACGACTTGCGAAATTCCAATTTAATTGACATAAAATGCAAAAAAATGTAACTTGATCCTTTCGAAGCGTTGGCTATGGTTCCTTGGGTCATATTTTATGTCCCGGACAAATATCATGCTATCCAATACCGGCTCCGTACCAAGGCGTCAGGCATGGACCATGGCAGGCGATTATACAGGCACGACTGGCGGAATTCCAGTTTAATTGCCCTAAAATGCCAAAAAATGTAACTTGATCATTTCGAAGCGTTGGTTATGGTTGCTTGGGTCGTATATGATGTCCCGGACAAATATCATGAAGTCCGGTACCGGCACCGTACCAAGGCGTCCTGCCTGGACCATGGCAGGCGATAATATAGGCACGACTAGCGAAATTCCATTTTAATTGGCATAAAAGGATAGAAAATGTAACTTGATCATTTCAAAGCGTTGGTTATGGTTCCGTGGGTCGTATTTGATGTCCCGTACAAATATCATGTGATCCAGTACCGGCTCCGTACCAAGGCGTCCAGCCTGGACCATGGCAGGTGATAATACTGGAACTTTTGGCAGAATGCCAGTTTAATTTCCATAAAATGACAAAAAATGTAACTTGATCATTTAGAAGTGTTAGTTATGGTTACTTGGGCCGTATTTGATGTCCCGGACAAATATCATGTTACCCGATACCAGCTCCGTACCAAAGCGCCCGGCCTGGACCATGGCAGGCGATAATACAGGCACGACTGGTGGAATTCCAGTTTAATTTCCATAAAATACTGAAAAATATAACTTGATTATTTTGAAGAGTTGGTTATGGTTCCTTGGGTCGTATTTGATGTCTCGTACAAATATCCGGGTACCAGCTCCGTACCAAGACGCCCGGCCTAGTCCATGGCAGGAGATAATACAGGCACAACTGGCAGAATTCCAATTTAATTTCCATAAACTGCCAAAAATTTAACTTGATCATTTTGAAGCGTTGGCTATACTTCCTTAGGTCGTATTTGACGTCCCGGACAAATATCATGGGATATGGTACCGGCTCCGTACCAAGGCGTCCGGCCTAGACTATGGCAGGCAATAAGATAGGCACGACTTGCGGAATTCCAGTTTAATTGACATAAAATGCCAAAAAATGTAACTTGTTCATTTCGAAGCGGTGGTTATGGTTCCTCGGGTCGTATTTAATGTCCCATAAAAATATCATGTGATCCGGTAACGGCTCCGTACCAAGGCCTCTGGCCTAGACCATGGCAGGGGATAATACAGGCACGACTTGCGGAATTCTAGTTTAATTGCCATAAAATGCCAAAAAAATGTAACTAGATCATTTAAAAGCATTGGTTATGGTACCTTGGTTCGTATTAGATGTCCCGGACAAATATCATGCGATCTGGTACCGGCTTCGTCTCAAGGCGTCTGGCCTGGACCATGGATGGCGCTAATACAGGCACGACTGGCGGAATTCCAGTTTAATTGCCATAAAATGCCAAAAAATGTAACTTGATCATTTCGAAGCATTGTTTATGGTTCCTTGGGTCGTATATGATGTCCCGGACAAATATAATGTTATTCGATACCGGCTCCATTCCAAGGCGTCCGACCTGGACCATGGCAGGCGATAATACAGGCACGACTTGCGGAATTCCAGTTTAATTGCCATAAAATGCCAAAAAATTTAACTTGATCATTTCGAAGCATTGGTTATGGTTTCTTGGTACGTATTTGATGTCCAGGATAAATATCATGTGATTCTGTACCAGCTTCGTACCAAGGCGTCCGGCCTGGACCATGGCAGGTGATAATACATGCACGACTAACGGAATTCCAATTTAATTACCATAAAATGCCAAAAAATGTAACTTGATCATTTCGAAGTGGTTGTTATGGTTCCTTGGGTCGTATTTGATGTCCTAGAAAAATATAATGAGATCCGGTACCGGCTCCGTACCAAGGCGTCCGGCCTGGACCATGGCAGGCGATAATACATGCACGACTAACGGAATTCCAGTTTAATTGCCATTAAATGCAAACAAATGTAAATTGATCATTTCGAAGCGTTGGTTATGGTTTCGTGGGTCGTATTTGATGTCCTGGAGAAATATCATGCGATCCCATACCGGCTCTGTACCAAGGCGTCCGGCCTGGACCATGGCAGGCGATAATAGAGGCACGACTGGCATAATTCCAGTTTAATTGCCGTAAAAATGCCAAAAATGTAACTTGATCATTTTGAAGCGTTGGTGATGGTTCATTGGGTCATATTTAATATCCCAGAAAAATATGATGCGACCAGTACTAGCTCCATACCTAGCCGTTCGGCCTGGACATTGGCAGACGATAATACAGGCACGACTGTCGGAGTTCCAGTTTAATTCCCATAAAATGCCAGAAAATGTAACTTGATCATTTCAAAGCGTTGGTTATGGTTCTGTGGGTCGTATTTGATGTGCCGGACAAATATCATGAGATATGGTACCGGCTCCGTACCAAGGCGTCCGGTCTGGACCATGGCAGGCGATAATACAGGCACGACTGGCGGAATTCCAGTTTGATTACCATAAAATGCCAAAAAATTTAACGTGCTCATTTCGAAGCGTTGGTTATGGTTCCTTGGGTCGTATTTGATGTCCCGGAGAAATATCATGTGATCCGGTACCGACTCTGTACCAAGGTGTCCGGCCTGGACTATGGCAGGCAATAATACAGGTACGACTGGCGGAATTCCAATTAAATTGCCATAAAATTCCAAAAAATGTAACTTGATAATTTCGAAGCGGTTGTTATGGTTCCTTGGGTCGTATTTGATGTCCCGAAAAAATGTCATGCGATCCGGTACCGGCTCTGTACCAAGGCCTCTGGCCTGGACTATGGCAGGCGATAATACGGGCCTCACTGGCGAAATTCCAGTTTAATTGCCATAAAATGCCAAAAATGTAACTTGATCATTTCGAAGCGTTTGTTATGGTTCCTTGGGTCTTATTTGATGTCCGGACAAATATCATGTGATCCGGTACCGAATCCATACCAGGGCGTCCGGCCTGAACCATGGCAGACGATAATACAAGCACGACTTGCAGAATTCCAGTTTAATTGCCATAAAATTCCAAAAAGCGTAACTTGATCATTTCAAAGAGTTGGTTATGGTTCCTTGGGTTGTATTTGATGTCCCGAAAAAATATCATGCGATCAGGTACCTGCTCCACACCAAGGCGTCTGGCCTAGACCATGGATGGCAATAATGCATGCATGACTTGCGGAATTCTAGTTTAATTGCCATAAAATGCCAAAACGTGTTACTTGATCATTTCGAAGCATTGGTTATGGTTCCTTGGGATGTATTTGGTGTCCCGGACAAATATAATGTTATCCGATACCGGCTCCGTTCCAAGGCGTCCGACCTTGACCATGGCAGGCGATAATACAGGCACGACTTGCGGAATTCCAAGTTAATTGCCATAAAATAACAAAAAATGTAACTTGATCATTTCGAAGCGTTTGTTATGGTTCCTTGGGTCGTATTTAATATCCCGGAAAAGTATCACGCGATCCGGTACCGGATCCGTACCAAGGCGTCCGGCCTGGACCATGGCAGGCGATAATGCAGGCATGGCTTGCGAAATTCTAGTTTAATTGCCATAAAATGCCAAAACGTGTAACTTGATCATTTCGAAGCATTGGTTATGGTTCCTTGGGACGTATTTGATGTCCAAGAAAAATATAATGTTATTTGATACCGGCTCCATTCCAAGGCGTCCGACCTTGACCATGGCAGGCGATAATACAGGCACGACTTGCGAAATTCCAGTTTAATTGCCATAAAATGCCAAAAATGTAACTTGATCATTTCGAAGCGTTTTTATGGTTCCTTGGGTCGTATTTAATATCCCAGAAAACTATCACGCGATCCGGTACTGGCTCCATACCGAGGCCTCCGGCCTGGACCATGGCAGGCGATAGTACGGGCACGACTGGCGGAATTCCAGTTTAATTGCCATAAAATGCCAAAAAAAGTAACTTGATCATTTCGAAGAATTGAGTATGGTTCCTTGGGACGTATTTGATGTCCAGGATAAGTATCATGTGATCCGGTACCAGCTCCGTACCAAGGAGTCCGGCCTGGACCATGGCCGGCGATAATATAGGTACGACTTGCGGAATTCCAGTTTAATTACCATAAAATGCCAAAAAATGTAACTTGCTCATTCCGAAGCGTTTGTTATGGTTCCTTGGGTCATATTTGATATCCCGAACAAATATCATGTTATCTGGTACTGGCTCCATACCAACGCGTCCGGCCTGGACCATGGCAGGCGATATTACATGCACGACTGACGGAATTCCAGTTTAATTGCCATAAAATGCCAAAAAAAGTAACTTGATCATTTCGAAGTGTTGGTTATAGTTCCTTGGGACGTATTTGATGTCCTAGAAAAAATTCATGAGATCCGGTACCGGCTCCGTACCAAGACGTCAGGCCTGGGCCATGGCAGGCGATAATAAAGGCACGACTGGCGGAATTTCAGTTTAATTGCCATAAAATGCCAAAAAATGTAACGTGATCATTTCGAAGTGTTGGTTATGGTTCCTTGGATCGTATTTGATGTCCCAGAAAAATATCATGATATCCGGTACTGGCTCCGTACCAAGGCGTCCGACCTGGACCATGGCAGGCGATAATACAGGCACGACTAGCGGAATTCCAGTTTAATTGCCATAAAATTCCAAAAAAGTAACTTGATCATTTCAAAGAGTTGGTTATGAATCCTTGGGTTGTATTTGATGTCCCGGAAATATATCATGCGATTCGCTACCGGCTACGTACCAAGGCGTCCGGCCTGGACCATGGAAGGCGATAATGTAGGCACGACTTGGCGGAATTCTAGTTTAATTGCCATAAAATGCCCAAAAAAATGTAACTTGATCATTTAGAAACGTTGTTTATGGTTCCTTGGGTCGTATTTGATGTGCCGAAGAAATATCATGTGATCCGGTACCAGCTCCGTACCAAGGTGTCCGGCCTGGACTATGGCAGGCAATAATACAGGCACGACTGGCGGAATTCCAGTTAAATTGCCATAATATACAGAAAAATGTAACTTGATAATTTCGAAGCGTTGGTTATGAATCCTTAGGTTGTATTTGATGTCCCGGATAAATATCATTCGGTTCGGTACCGGCTACGTACCAAGGCGTCCGACCTGGACTATTGAAGGCGATAATGCAGGCACGACTTGGCGGAATTCTAGTTTAATTGCCATAAAATGCCAATAAATGTAACTTGATCCTTTCGAAGTGTTCGTTATGGTTTCTTGGGTATTTAATATTCCGGACAAATATCATATGATCCTGTACCGACTCCGTATCATGTGGAGGAATTCCAGTTTAATTGCCATAAAATGCCAAAAATGTAATTTGATCATTTTGAAGCATTGGTTATGGTTCCTTGGGTCATATTTTATGTCCCGAACAAATATCATGGGATTCGGTACCGCTCCGTACCAAGGCGTCTGACCTGGATCATGGTATGCGATAATACATGCACGACTGGCCGAATTCCAATTAAATTGCCATAAAATTCCAAAAAATGGAACTTGATCATTTCGAAGCGTTGGTTATGGTTCCTTGGGTCATATTTGATATCCCGGACAAATATCATGCGATCCGGTACCGGCTCCATACCAAGGCGTCCGGCCGGACCATGGCAGGCGATAATACAAGCACGACTTGGCAGAATTCCAGTTTAATTGCCATAAAATGCCAAAAAATCTAACTTGATCATTTCGAAGCGTTTGTTATGGTTCCTTCGGTTTAATTTGATATCCCGGAAAAATATCATGCAATTCGATACCAGCTCCATACCAAGGCGTCCGGCCTGGACAATGGCAGGCGATAATACATGCACGACTCACGGAATTCCAGTTTAATTGCCATAAAATGCCAAAAAATGTAATTTGATCATTTCGAAGAGTTGGTTATGGTTCCTTGGGTCGTATTTGATGCCCTGGAGAAATATCATGCGATCGGGTACTGGCTCCATACCAAGGCGTCCGGCCTGGACCATGGCAGGCGATAATACAGGCACGACTAGCGGAATTCCAGTTTAATTGCCATAAAATGCCAAAAAATGTAACTTGATCATTTCGAAGAGTTGGTTATGAATACTTGGGTTGTATTTGATGTCCCGGACAAATATAATGCGATTCGATACCGGCTACGTACCAAGGCGTCCGGCCTGGACCATGGCAGGCGATAATACAAGCACGACTGGCGGAATTCCAGTTTAATTGCCATAAAATTAAAAAAAATGTAACTTGATCTTATTTAATGTCCTGGACAAATATCTTGCGACCTGGTACCGGCTCCATACAAAGGCGTCCGACCTGGACCATGGCAGGCGATAATACATGCACGACTGACGGAATTCCAGTTTAATTGTCATAAAATGCCAAAAAATGGAACTTGATAATTTCGAAGTGTTGGTTATGGTTCCTTAGGTCATATTTGATATCCCGGACAAATATCATGCAATCCGGTACCGGCTCCGTACCAAGGCGTCCGGCCGGACCATGGCAGGCGATAATACAAGCACGACTTGGCAGAGTTCCAGTTTAATTGCCATAAAATGCCAAAAAATGTAATTTGATCATTTCGAAGAGTTGGTTATGGCTCCTTGGGTCGTATTTGATGCCCTGGAGAAATATCATGAGATACGGTACCGGCTCCATACCAAGGCGTCCGGCCTGGACCATGGCAGGCGATAATACAGGCACGACTGGCGGAATTCCTGTTTAATTGCCATAAAATTCCAAAAAATGTAACTTGAAAATTTCGAAGAGTTGGTTATGAATATTTGGGTTGTATTTTATGTCCCGGAAAAATATCATGCAATTCGATACCGGCTACATACCAAGGCGTCCGTCCTGGACCATGCCAGGCGATAATACAAGCACGACTTGGCGGAATTCCAGTTTAATTGCCATAAAATTCCAAAAAATGTAACTTGATCCTTTCGAAGAGTTGGTTATGGTTTCTTGGGTTGTATTTGATGTCCCGGACAAATATCATGTGATTCGGTGCCGGCTACGTACCAAGGCGTCCTTCCTGGACCATGGAGGCGATAATGCAGACAAGACTTGGTGATATTCTAGTTTAATTGCCATAAAATTCCAAAAAATGTAACTTGATCCTTTCGAAGAGTTGGTTATGGTTTCTTGGGTTGTATTTGATGTCCCGGACAAATATCATGCGGTCCGGTACCGGCTCCGTACCAAGGCATCTCGCCTGGACCATGGCAGGCGATAATACAGGCACGACTGGCAGAATTCCAATTTAATAGCCATAAAATGCCAAAAAATGTAACTTGATCATTTCCAAGCGTTGTGGTTCCTTGGGTCGTATTTGATGTCCCGGAGAAATATCATGCGATCCGGTACCGGCTCCGTACCAAGGCGTCCGGCCTGGACCATGGCAGGCGATAATACAGGCACGACTGGCGGAATTCCAGTTTAATTGCGCCAAAAAATCTAAATTGATCATTTCGAAGCGTTTGTTATGGTTCCTTCGGTTTAATTTGATATCCCGGAAAAATATCATGCAACTCGATACCAGCTCCATACCAAGGCGTCCGGCCTGGACAATGGCAGATGATAATACATGCACGACTCACGGAATTCCAGTTTAATTGCCATAAAATGCCAAAAAACGTAATTTGATCATTTCGAAGAGTTGGTTATGGTTCCTTGGGTCGTATTTGATGCCTTGGAGAAATATCATGCGATCCGGTACCGGCTCCATACCAAGGCGTCCGGCCTGTACCATGGCAGGCGATAATACAGGCACGACTTGGCAGAATTCCAGTTTAATTGCCATAAAATTCCAAAATATGTAACTTGATCATTTCACAGAGTTGGTTATGGTTCCTTGGGTTGTATTTGATTTCCCGGAAAAATATCATGTGATCCGGTACAGGCTCCATACCAAGGCGTCCGGCCTGGACCATGGATGGCGATAGTACATGCACGATTGGCGGAATTCCAGTTTAATAGCCATAAAATGCCAAAAAATTTATCTTGATCATTTCGAAGCGTTGGTTTTGGTTCCTTGGGTCATATTTAATTTCCCGAAAAAAATATCATGCGACCCGGTACCGGCTTCGTACCAAGGAGTCCGGCCTGGACCATGGCAGGCAATAATACAGGCACGACTGGCAAAATGCCAGTTTAATTGCCATAAAATGCCAAAAAATGTAACTTGATCATATTTAATGTCCCGGACAAATATCATGCGACCTGGTACCGGCTCCATACCAAGGCGTCCGGCCTTGACTATTGCAGGCAATAATATAGGCACGGCTGGCGGATTTCCAGTTTAATTGCCATAAATTCCAAAATATGTAACTTGATCATTTAGAATCATTGGTTATGAATCCTTGGGTTTTATTTTATTTCCCGGACAAATATCATGCGATTCGATACCGGCTACGTACCAAGGCGTTCGGCCTGGACTATGGAAGGCGATAATACAAGCACGACTTGGCAGAATTCCAGTTTAATTGCCATAAAATTCCAAAAAATGTAACTTGATCATTTCGAAGAGTTGGTTATGGTTCCTTGGGTCATAATTGATGTCCCAGACAAATATCATGCGATTTAGTACTGGCTACGTACCACGGCATCCGGCCTGGACCATGGCATGCGATAATACAAGCACGACTTGGCGGAATTCCAGTTTAATTGCCATAAAATTCCAAAAAATGTAAATTGATCATTTAAAGAGTTGGTTATGAATCCTTGGGTTGTATTTTATTTCCCGGAAAAATATCATGTGATCCGGTACAGGCTCCATACCAAGGCGTCCGGCCTGGACCATGGATGGCGATAATAGAGGCACGACTGACGGAATTCTAGTTTAATTGCCATAAAGTGCAAAAAAATGTAACTTGATCATTTCGAAGCGTTGGTTATGGTTACTTGGGTTGTATTTCATGTCCCGGAGAAATATCATGTGATCCGGTACCGGCTCTGTACCAAGGCGTCCGTCCTTGACTATTGCAGGCAATAATACAGGCACGGCTGGCGGATTTCCGGTTTAATTTCCATAAAATTCCAAAAAATGTAACTTGATCATTTCGAATCATTGGTTATGAGTCCTTGGGTTGTATTTGATTTCCCGGACAAATATCATGCGAGTCGGTGCCGGCTACGTACCAAGGCGTCCGTCCTGGACCATGGAGGCGATAATGCAGGCACGACTTGGCGATATTCTAGTTTAATTGCCATAAAATTCCAAAAAATGTAACTTGATCCTTTCGAAGAGTTGGTTATGGTTTCTTGGGTTGTATTTGATGTCCCGGAAAAATATCATACTATCCGATACCGGACCCATACCATGGCGTCCGGCCTGGACCATGGCAGGCGATAATACAGGCACGACTAGCGGAATTCCAGTTTAATTGCCATAAAATGCCAAAAAATCTAAATTGATCATTTCGAAGCATTTGTTATGGTTCCTTCGGTTTAATTTGATATCCCGGAAAAATATCATGCAATTCGATACCAGCTCCATACCAAGGCGTCCGGCCTGGACCATGGCAGGCGATAATACAGGCACGACTTGGCAGACTTCCAGTTTAATTTCAATAAGTGCCAAAAAATGTAACTTGATCATTTCGAAGCGTTGGGTATGGTTCCTTGGGTTGTATTTCATGTCCGGAGAAATATCGTGTGATCCGGTACCGGCTCCGTACCAAGGCGTTCGGCCTTGACTATTGCAGGCAATAATACAGGCACGGCTGGCGGATTTCCAGTTTAATTTCCATAAAATTCCAAAAAATGTAACTTGATCATTTCAAATCATTGGTTATGAATCCTTGGGTTGTATTTTATGTCCCGAACAAATGTCATGCAATTCGGTGCCGGCTACGTACCAAGGCGTCCGTCCTGGACCATGGAAGGCGATAATGCAGGCACGACTTGGCGATATTCTAGTTTAATTTCTATAAAATTCCAAAAAATATAACTTGATCCTTTCGAAGAGTTGGTTATGGTTTCTTGGGTTGTATTTGATGTCTCGGAAAAATATCATACTATCCGATACCGGCCCCATACCATGGCGTCCGGCCTGGACCATGGCAGGCGATTTATAATACAGGCACGACTGGCAGAATTCCAGTTTAATTGCCATAAAATGCCAAAAATTGTAACTTGATCATTTCGAAGTGTTTGTTATGGTTCCTTCGATTTAATTTGATATCCCAGACAAATATCATGCAATTCGGTACCGGCTCCATACCAAAGCGTCTAGCCTGGACAATGGCAGGTGATATAATACATGCACGACTCACGGAATTCCAATTTAATTGCCATAAAATGCCAAAAAATATAATTTGATCATTTCGAAGAGTTGGTTATGGTTCCTTAGGTCGTATTTGATGCCCTGGAGAAATATCATGCGATCCGGTACTGGCTTCGTACGAAGGCGTCCGGCCTGGACCATGGCAGGCGATAATGCAGGCACGACTGGGCGGAGTTCTAGTTTATTTGCCATAAAATGCCAAATAATGTAAGTTGATCCTTTCAAAGAGTTGGTTATGGTTCCTTGGGTCATATTTGATGTCCCGGAAAAATATCATGCGATTCGGTACCGGCTTCGTACCAAGGTGTCCGGCATGGACCATGGCAGGCGATAATATAGGCACGACTAGGGAAATTCCAGTTTAATATCCATAAAATGCCAAAAAATGTAACTTGATCATTTCGAAGCGTCTATTATGGTTCCTTCGGTTTAAATTGATATCCCAGACAAATATCATGCAATTCGGTACCAGCTCCATACCAAGGCGTCCGACCTGGATAATGGCAGGCGATAATACATGCACGACTCACGGAATTCCAGTTTAATTGTCATAAAATGCCAAAATATGTAATTTGATCATTTCGAAGCGGTTGGTTATTGTTCAGTGGGTCGTATTTGATATCCTGGAGAAATATCAGGTGATCCGGTACCGGCTCTGTACCAAGGTGTCCGGCATGGACCATGGAAGGCGATAATACAGGCACGACTGGCAGAATTCCAGTTAATTGCCATAAAATGCCAAAAAATGTAACTTGATCATTCCGAAGCGTTTGTTATGGTTCCTTCGGTTTAATTTGATATCCTGGACAAATATCATGCAATTCGGTACCAGCTCCATACCAAGGCGTCCGGCCTGGACAATGGCAAGCGATAATACATGCACGACTCACGGAATTCCCCTTTAATTGCCATAAAATGCCAAAATATGTATTTTGATCATTTCGAAGCGGTTGGTTATGGTTCCGTGGGTCGTATTTGATATCCTAGAGAGATATCATGCGATCCGGTACCGGCTCTATACCAAGGCGTCCGGCCTGGACCATGGCAGGTGATAATAGAGGAACGACTGGCGGAAATCTAGTTTAATTACCATAAAGTGCCAAAAAATGTAACTTGATCATTTTGCAGTGTTGGTTATGGTTCCTTGGGTTGTATTTGTTGTCCCGGAGAAATATCATGTGATCTGGTACCGGCTCCGTACCTAGGCGTCCGTCCTTGACTATTGTAGGCAATAATACAAGCACGGCTGGCAGATTTCCAGTTTAATTGCCATAAAATTACAAAAAATGTAAATTGATCATTTAGAATCATTGGTTATGAATCCTTGGGTTGTATTTGATGAATCGGACAAATATCATGCGATTTGATACCGGCTACGTACCAAGGCGTCCGACCTGGACCATGGAAAGCGATAATGCAGGCACGACTTGGCGGAGTTCTAGTTTATTTTCCATAAAATGCCAAATAATGTAAGTTGACCCTTTCAAAGAGTTGGTTGTGGTTCCTTGGGTCATATTTGATGTCCCAGAGAAATATCATGTGATCCGGTACCGGCTCCGTACCAAGACGTCCGGCCTTGACTATTGCAGGCAATAATACAGGCACGACTGGCGGATTTCCAGTTTAATTGCCATAAAATTCCAAAAAATGTAACTTGATCATTTAGAATCATTAGTTATGAATCCTTGGTTTGTATTTGATGTCTCAGACAAATATCATATGATTCGATATCAGCTACGTACCAAGGCGTCCGGCCTTGACCATGGAAGGTGATAATGCAGGCACGACTTGGCGGAGTTCTAGTTTATTTGCCATTAAATGCCAAATAATGTAAGTTGATCATTTCGAAGAGTTGGTTATGGTTCCTTGGGTCATATTTGATGTCCCAGACAAATATCATGCGATTCGGTACCGGCTTCGTACCAAGGTGTCCGGCATGGACCATGGCAGGTGATAATACAGGCACGACTAGTGGAATTCCAGTTTAATTGCCATAAAATGCCAAAAAATGTAACTTGATCATTTCGAAGCGTTTGTTATGGTTCCTTCGGTTTAACTTGATATCCCAGAAAAATATCATGCAATTCGGTACCAGCTCCATACCAAGGTGTCCGGCCTGGACAATGGCAGGCGATAATACTTGCAGGACTCACGGAATTCCAGTTTAATTGCAATAAAATGCCAAAATATTTAATTTGATCATTTCGAAGCAGTTGGTTATGGTTATGTGGGTCGTATATGATTTCCCAGAGAAATATCATGTGATCCGGTACCGGCTCCGTACCAAGGCGTCCGGCCTTGACTATTTCAGGAAATAATAGAGGCACGGCTGGCGGATTTCCAGTTTAATTGCCATAAAATTCCAAAAAATGTAATTTGATCATTTAGAATCATTGGTTGTGAATCCTTGGGTTGTATTTGATGTCCCGGACAAATATCATGCAATTCGATACCGGCTACGTACCAAGGCGTCCGGCCTGGACCATGGAAGGCGATAATGCAGGCACGACTTGGTGGAGTTCTAGTTTATTTGCCACAAAATGCCAAATAATGTAAGTTGATCCTTTCAAAGAGTTGGTTATGATTCCTTGGGTCATATTTGATTTCCCGGAAAAATATAATGCGATTCGGTACTGGCTACGTACCACGGCGTCCGGCCTGGACCGTGGCAGGCGATAATACAAGCACGACTTGGCGGAATTCCAACTTAATTGCCATAACAAAAAATGTATCTTGATCATTTCGAAGAGTTGGTTATGGTTCCTTGGGTTGTATTTGGTTTCCCGAAACAATATCATGTGATCCGGTATAGGCTCCATACCAAGGCGTCCGGCCTGGACCATGGATGGCGATAATACATGCACGATTGGCGGAATTCCAGTTTAATTGCCATAAAATGCCAAAAAATGTATCTTGATCATTTCGAAGAGTTGGTTATGGTTCCTTGGGTCATATTTGATGTCCCAGACAAATATCATGTGATTCGGTACCGGCTTCATACCAAGGTGTCCGGCATGGACCATGGCAGGCGATAATACACGCACGACTGGCAGAATTCAAGTTTAATTGCCATAAAATTCCAAAAAATGTAACGTGATCATTTCGAAGCATTGGTTATGGTTCCTTGGGTCATATTTAATGTCCCAGACAAATATCATGCGACCCGGTACCGGCTTCGTACCAAGGAGTCCGGCCTGGACCATGGCATGCAATAATACAGGCACGACTGGCGGAATTCCAGTTTAATTGCCATAAAATGCCAAAAAATGTAACTTGATCATTTCGAAGTGTTGCTTATAGTTCCTTGGGTCTTATTTGATATCCCAGACAAATATCATGCGATCCGGTACCGGTTCCATACCAAGGCGTCCAGCCTGGACAACGACAGGCGATAATACATGCACGACTGACGGAATTCCACTTTAATTGTCATAAAATGCCAAAAAATGTAACTTGATAATTTTGAAGCGTTGGTTATGGTTCCCTTGGTCATATTTGATATCTCGGACAAATATCATGCGATCTCGTACCGGCTCCGTACCAAGGCGTCCGACCTGGACCATAGAAGGCAATAATACAGGCACGGTTGGCGANTGCACGATTGGCGGAATTCCAGTTTAATTGCCATAAAATGCCAAAAAATGTATCTTGATCATTTTGAGGCGTTGGTTATGGTTCCTTGGGTCATATTTGATGTCCCAGACAAATATCATGCGATCTCGTACCGGCTCCGTACCAAGGCGTCCGACCTGGACCATAGAAGGCAATAATACAGGCACGGTTGGCGAAATTCCAGTCTAATTGCCATAGAATGCCAAAAAATGTAACTTGATCATTTCGAAGTATTGGTTATAGTTCCTTGGGTCGTATTTTATGTCCCGGAGAAATATCATGCGATCGGGTACCGGCTCCGTACCAAGAAGTCCGGCCTGGATCATGGCAGGCGACTATACAGGCACGACTGGCGGAATTCTAGTTTAATTGCCCTAAAATGCCAAAAAATGTAACTTGATCATTTTGAAGCGTTGGTTATGGTTCCTTGGGTCATATTTTATGTACCGGATAAATATCATGTGATTCGATACCGGCTACGTACCAAGGCGTCCGGCCTGGACCATGGCAGGCGATAATACAAGCACGACTTGGCGGAATTCCAGTTTAATTGCCATAAAATTCCAAAAAATGTAACTTGATAATTTCGACGAGTTGGTTATGGTTCCTTGGGTCATAATTGATGTCCTGGAAAAATATCATGCGATTCGGTACCGGCTACGTACCACGGCGTCCGGCCTGGACCATTGCAGGCGATAATACAAGCACGACTTGGCTCAATTCCAGTTTTATTTCCATAAAATTCCAAAAAATGTAACTTGATCATTTCAAAGAGTTGGTTATGGTTCCTTGGGTTGTATTTGATTTCCCGAAAAAATGTCATGTGATCCGGTACAGGTTCCATACCAAGGCGTCCGGCCTGGACCATGGATGGCGATAATAGAGGCACGACTAGCGGAATTCCAGTTTAATTGCCATAAAGTGCCAAAAATGTAAGTTGATCATATTGAAGCGTTGGTTATGGTTCCTTGGGTTGTATTTCATGTCCCGGAGAAATATCATGTGATCCGGTACCGGCTCTGTACCGAGGCGTCCGGCCTTGACTATTGCAGGCAATAATACAGGCACGGCTGGCGGATTTCCAGTTTAATTGCCATAAAATTCCAAAAAATGTAACTTGATCATTTCGAATCATTGCTTATGAATACTTGGGTTGTATTTGACGTCCCGTACAAATATCATGTGATCCGGTACTGGTTCCATACCAAGGCGCCTGGCCTGGACCATGGTAGGCGATAATACATGCACGACTGACAGAATTCCACTTTAATTGTCATAAAATGCCAAAAAATGTAACTTGATAATTTCGACGAGTTGGTTATGGTTCCTTGGGTCATAATTGATGTCCTGGAAAAATATCATGCGATTCGGTACCGGCTACATACCACGGCGTCCGGCCTGGACCATGGCAGGCGATAATACAAGCACGACTTGGCTCAATTCCAGTTTAATTGCCATAAAATTCCAAAAAATGTAACCTGATCATTTCAAAGAGTTGGTTATGGTTCCTTGGGTTGTATTTGATTTCCCGGAAAATATCATGTGATCCGGTACAGGTTCCATACCAAGGCGTCCGGCCTGGACCATGGATGGCGATAATAGAGGCACGACTAGCGGAATTCCAGTTTAATTGCCATAAAGTGCCAAAAAATGTAACTTGATCATATTGAAGCGTTGGTTATGGTTCCTTGAGTTGTATTTCACGTCCCGGAGAAATATCATGTGATCCGGTGCCGGCTCTGTACCAAGGCGTCCGGCCTTGACTATTGCAAGCAATAATACATGCACGGCTAGCGGATTTCCAGTTTAATTGCCATAAAATTCCAAAAAATGTAACTTTATCATTTCGAATCATTGCTTATGAATACTTGGGTTGTATTTGACATCCCGGACAAATATCATGTGATTCGGTGCGGGCTACGTACCAAGGCGTCCGTCCAGGACCATGGAAGGCGATAATGCAGGCACGACTTGGCGATATTCTAGTTTAGTTACCATAAAATTCCAAAAAATTTAACTTGATCCTTTCGAAGAGTTGGTTATGGTTTCTTGGGTTGTATTTGATGTCCCGGAAAAATATCATACTATCCGATACCGGCCCCATACCATGGCGTCCGGCCTGGACCATGGCAGGCGATAATACTGGCACGACTGGTGGAATTCCACTTTAATTGCCATAAAATGCCAAAAAATTTAACTTGATCATTTCGAAGCATTTGTTATGGTTCCTTCGGTATAATTTGATATCCCAGACAAATATCATGCAATTCGGTATCGGCTCCATACCAAGGCGTTCGGCCTGGACAATGGCAGGCGATAATACATGCACGACTCACGGAATTCAAGTTTAATTGCCATAAAATGCCAAAACATTTGATTTGATCATTTCGAAGAGTTGGTTATGGTTTCTTGGGTCGTATTTGATGCCCTGGAGAAATATCATGTCATCCGGTATGGGCTCCGTACCAAGGCGTCCGGCCTGGACCATGGTAGGCGATAATACAGGCACGACTTGGCGGACTTCCAATTTAATTACAATGCCAAAAAATGTAACTTGATCATTTCAAAGTTTAGTTTATGGTTCCTTTGGTCATATTTGATATCCCGGACAAATATCATGTGATTCGGTACCAGCTACGTACCACGGCGTTCGGCCTGGACCATGGCAGGCAATCATACAAGCACGACTTTGCAGAATTCCAGTTTAATTGCCATAAAATTCAAAAAAATGTAACTTGATCATTTCGAAGAGTTGGTTATGGTTCCTTGGGTTGTATTTGATTTCCAGGAAAAATATTATGTGATCCGGTACAGGCTCCATACCAAGGCGTCCGGCCTGGACCATGGATGGCGATATAACATGCACGACTGGCGGAATTACAGTTTAATTGCCATAAAATTCAAAAAAATGTAACTTGATCATTTTGAAGCGTTGGTTATGGTTCCTTGGGTCATATTTAAAGTCCCAGACAAATATCATGAGACCCGGTACCGGCTTCGTACCAAGGTGTCCGGCATGGACCATGGCAGGCGATAATACAGGCACGACTGGCGGAATTCCAGTTTAATTGCCATAAAATTCCAAAAAATGTAACGTGATCATTTCAAAGCATTTGTTATGGTTCCTTCGGTTTAATTTTATATCCCCGACAAATATCATGAAATTCGGTACCAGCTCCATACCACGGCGTCCGGCCTGGACAATGGCAGGCGATAATACTTGCACGACTCATGGAATTCCAGTTTAATTGCCATAAGATGCCAAAATATGTAATTTGATCATTTCGAAGCGGTTGGTTATGATTCCATGGGTCGTATTTGATGTCCTGGAGAAATATTATGCGATCCGGTACCGGCTCTATACCAAGGCGTCCGGCCTGGACCATGGCAGGCGATAATAGAGGCACGACTGGCAGAATTCCAGTTTAATTGCCATAAAGTGGTAAAAAATGTAACTTGATCATTTCGAAACGTTGGTTATGGTTCCTTGGGTTGTATTCGATGTCCCGGAGAAATATCGTGTGATCCGGTACCGGCTCCGTACCAAAGCATCCGGCCTTGACTATTGCAGACAATAATACAGGCACGGCTGGCGGATTTCCAGTTTAATTGCCATAAAATTCCAAAAAATGTAACTTGATCATTTAGAATCATTGGTTATGAATCCTTGGTTGTATTTGATGTCCCGGACAAATATCATACGATTCGATACCGGCTACGTACCAAGGCGTCCGGCCTGGACCATGGAAGGCGATAATGCAGGCACGACTTGGCGGAGTTCTAGTTTATTTGCCATAAAATTCCAAATAATGTAAGTTAATCCTTTCAAAGAGTTGGTTATGGTTCCTTGGTTCATATTTGAAGTCCCGGAGAAATATCATGTGATCCGGTACCGGATCCGTACCAAGGCGTCCGGCCTTGACTATTGCAGGCAATAATATAGGCACGGCTGTCGGATTTCCAGTTTAATTGCCATAAAATTTTAAAAATTGTAACTTGATCATTTAGAATCATTGGTTATGAATCCTTGGGTTCTATTTTATGTCCCCGACAAATATCATGTGATTCGATATCGGCTTCGTACCAAGGTGTCCGGCATGGACCATGGCAGGCGATAATACAGGCACGACTAGCGGAATTCCAGTTTAATTGCCATAAAATGCCAAAAAATGTAACTTGATCATTTTGAAGCGTTTGTCATGGCTCCTTCGATTTAATTTGATATCCCGGACAAATATCATGCAATTCGGTACCATCTCCATACCAAGGCGTCCGGCCTGGACAATGGCAGGCGATAATACATGCACGACTCACGGAATTCTAGTTTAATTGCAATAAAATGCCAAAATATTTAATTTGATCATTCCGAAGAGGTTGGTTATGGTTCCATGGGTCGTATTTGATGTCTTGGAGATATATCATGCGATCTGGTACCGGCTTTGTACCAAGGCGTCCGGCCTGGACCATGGCAGGCGATAATAGAGGCACGACTGGTGGAATTCTAGTTTAATTGCCATAAAGTGCCAAAAAATGTAACTTGATCATTTCGAACCGTTGGTTATGGTTCCTTGGGTTGTATTTGATGTCCCGGACAAATATCATGCGATCCGGTACCGGCTACGTACCAAGGCGTCTGGCCTGGACCCTAGCAGGCAATAATACAGGCACGACTGGCGGAATTCCAGTCTAATTGCCATAAAATGCATAAAAATGTAACTTGATCATTTCGAAGTGTTGGTTATGGTTCCTTGGGTCGTATTTTATGTCCCGGAGAAATATCATGCAACCGGGTACCGGCGCCGTACCAAGGCGTTCGGCCTGGACCATGGCAGGCGATTATACAGGCACGACTGGCGGAATTCCAGTTTAATTGCCCTAAAATGCCAAAAAATGTAACTTGATCATTTCGAAGCGTTTTTTATGGTTACTTGGGTCATATTTTATGTCCCGGAAAAATATCATTGGATTCGGTACCGGCTCCGTACCAAGGCGTCCAGCCTGGACCATGGCAGGCGATAATGCATGCACAACTGGCGGAATTCCAGTCTAATTGCCATAGAATGTATGAAAATGTAACTTGATCATTTCAAAGTGTTGGTTATGGTTCCTTGGGTCGTATTTTATGTCCCAGAGAAATATCATGCAATCGGGTACCAGCTCTGTACCAAGGCGTCCGACCTGGACCATGGTAGGCGATTATACAGGCATGACTGGCAGAATTCCAGTTTAATTGACCTAAAATGCCAAAAAATGTAACTTGATCATTTCAAAGCGTTGTTTATGGTTCTTTGGGTCATATGTTATGTCCCGGAAAAATATCATTGGATTCGGTACCGGCTCCGTACCGAGGCGTCCGACCTGGATCATGGTAGGCAATAATACAGGCACGACTGGCGGAATTCCAGTTTAATTGCCATAAAATGCCAAAAAATGTAACTTGATCATTTCGATGCCTTGGTTAATGTTCCTTGGGTCATATTTAATATCCCGGACAAATATAATGCGATCCGGTACTGGCTCCGTACCAAGGCGTCCGGCCTGGACCATGGCAGGCGATAATACATGCATGAGTGGCGAAATTCCAGTTTAATTGCCATAAAATGCTAAAAAATGTAATTTGATCATTTTGAAGCGTTGATTATTGTTCCTTGGGTCGTATTTGATGTCCTGGAGAAATATCATGCGATCCTATACCAGCTCCATACCAAGACGTCCGGCCTGGACTATGGCAGGCTATAATCCAGGAACGACTAACGGAATTCCAGTTTAATTGCCATAAAATGCAAAAAACATGTAACTTGATCATTTCAAAGTGTTGGTTATGGTCCTTGGTTTGTATGTCCCTGACAAATATCATGATATCTGGTACTGGCTCCGTACCAAGGCGTCCGGCCTGGACCATGGCAGGTGATAATACATACACGAGTGGCGGAATTCCAGTTTAATTGCCATAAAATTCAAAAAAATGTAACTTGATCATTTCGAAGCATTGGCTATGGTTCCTTGGGTTGTATTTGATGTCCTGGAGAAATACTATGTGATCCGGTACCGGCTCCGTACCAATCGTCCAACCTTGACTATTGCAGGAAATAATACATGCACGGCTGGTGGATTTCCAGTTTAATTGCCATAAAATTCCAAAAAATGTAACTTGATCATTTCGAAGCATTGTTTATGAATCCTTGGGTTGTATTTGATGTCCTGGACAAATATCATGCGATTCGGTGCCGGCTACGTACCAAGGCGTCCAGCCTGGACCATGGAAGGCGATATTGCAGGCACGACTTTGCGAAATTCTAGTTTAATTGCCATAAATTCTAAAAAATGTAACCTGATCCTTTCGAAGAGTTGGTTATGGTTTCTTGGGTTCTATTTGATGTCCCGGAAAAATATCATACTAACCGATACCGTCCCCATACCAAGGCGTCTGACCTGGACCATGGCAGGCGATAATACAGGCACGACTGGCGGAATTCCAGTTTAATTGCCATAAAATGCCAAAAAATGTAACTTGATCATTTCAAAGCGTTTGTTATGGTTCCTTCGGTTTAATTTGATATCCCGGACAAATATCATGCAATTCGGTATCAGCTCCATACCAAGACGTCCGGCCTGGACAATGGCAGGCGATAATACATGCACGACTAACAGAATTCCAGTTTAATTGCCATAAAATGCCAAAAAATGTAATTTGATCATTTCAAGAGTTGGTTATGGTTCCTTGGGTCGTTTTTGATGCCCTGGAGAAATATCATGCGATCCGGTACCGGCTTCGTACCAAGGCGTCCGACTTGGACCATGGCAGGCGATAATACAGGCACGACTTGGCGGAATTCCAGTTTAATTACAATAAATGCCAAAAAATATAACTTGATCATTTCGAAGTTTAGGTTATGGTTCCTTGGGTCATATTTGATGTCCTGGACAAATATCAAGCTATTCGGTACCGGCTACGTACCACGGCGTCCGACCTGGACCATGGCAGGCGATAATACAAGCACGACTTGGCGGAATTCCAGTTTAATTGCCATAAAATTCCAAAAAATGTAACTTAATCATTTCGAAGAGTTGGTTATGGTTCCTTGGGTTGTATTTGATTTCCCGGAAAAATATCATGTGATCCGATACAGGCTCCATACCAAGGCGTCCGGCCTGGACCATGGATGGCGATAATACAATGACGATTGGCAGAATTACAGTTTAATTGCCATAAAATTCAAAAAAATGTAACTTGATCATTTCGAAGCATTGGTTATGGTTCCTTGGGTCATATTTAATGTCCTAGACAAATATCATGCGACCCGGTATTGGCTTCGTACCAAGGTGACCGGCATGGACCATGGCAGGCGATAATATAGGCAGGACTAGCGGAATTCCAATTTAATTTCCATAAAATGCCAAAAAATGTAACTTGATCATTTTGAAGCATTTGTTATGGTTACTTTGGTTTAATTTGATATCCCGGACAAATATCATGAAATTCGGTACCAACTCCATACCAAGGCGTCCGGCCTGGACAATGGCAGGCGATAATACATGCACGACTCACGGAATTCCAGTTTAATTGCCATAAAATGCCAAAAAATGTAATTTGATCATTTCGAAGCGGTTGGTTATGGTTCCGTGGGTCGTATTTGATGTCTTGGAAAAATATCATGCAATCCGGTACCGACTCTTTACCAAGGCGTCCGGCCTGGACCATGGCAGGCGATAATAGAGGCACGGCTGGCGGAATTCCAGTTTAATTGCCATAAAGTGCGAAAAAATGTTACTTGATCATTTCGAAGCGTTGGCTATGGTTCCTTGGGTTGTATTTGATGTCCCGGAGAAATATCATGTGATCCGATACCGGCTCTGTACCAAGGCGTCTGGCCTTGACTATTGCAGGAAATAATACCGGCACGGCAGGCGGATTTCCAGTTTAATTGCCATAAAATTCCGAAAAATGTAACTTGATCATTTCGAATCATTGGTTATGAATACTTGGGTTGTATTTGATGTCCCGGAAAAATATCATGCGATTCGATACCTTCTACGTACCAAGGCGTTCGGCTGGACCATGGAAGGCGATAATGCAGGCACGACTTGGCGGAGCTCTAGTTTAATTGCCATAAAATGCTAAATAATGTAACTTGATCCTTTCGAAGAGTTGGTTATTGTTTCTTGGGTTGTATTTGATGTCCCGGACAAATATCACGTGGTCCGGTACCGGATCCATACCAAGGCGTCTGGCCTGGACCATGGATGGCGATAATGCAGGCACGACTAGCTGAATTCCAGTTTAATTTCCACAAAACTCCAAAAAATGTAATTTGATCATTTCAAAGTTTTGGTTATGGTTCCTTGGGTCATATTTGATATCCCGGAAAAATATCATGCGATTCGGTACAGGCTACGTACCACGGCGTCCGGCTTGGACCATGGTAGGCGATAATACAGGCACGACTTGGCGGAATTCCAGTTTAATTGCGATAAATGGCAAAAAATGTAACTTGATTATTTTGAAGTTTTGGTTATGGTTCCTTGGGTCATATTTGATGTACCGGACAAATATCATGCGATTCGGTACCGGCTACGTACCACGGCGTCCGGCTTGGACCTTGGTAGGCGATAATACAGGCACGACTTGGCGGAATTCCAGTTTAATTGCCAGAAAATGCCAAAAACTGTAACTTGATCATTTCAAAGAGTTGGTTATAGTTCATTGGGTTGTATTTGATTTCCCGAAAAAATATCATGCGATCCGATACCGGCTCCATACCACGGCGTCCGGCCTGGACCATGGATGGCGATAATACTTGCACGACTTGCGGAATTACAATTTAATTGCCATAAATTTCAAAAAAATGTAACTTGATAATTTTGAAGCGTTGGTTATGGTTCCTCGGATCATATTTAATGTCCCAGACAAATATCATGTGACCCGGTACCGGCTTCGTACCAAGGTGTCCGGCATGGACCATGGCAAGCGATAATACATGCACGACTGACGGAATTCCAGTTTAATTGCCATAAAATGCCAAAAAATATAACTTGATCATTTCGAAGCATTGGTTATGGTTCCTTGGGTCATATTTGATATCCCGGAAAAATATCATGCAACTCATTACCGGCTCCATACTAAGGTGTCCGGCCTGGACAATGGCAAGCGATAATACATGCACGACTGACGGAATTCCAGTTTAATATCCATAAAATACCAAAAAAGTTAACTTGATCATTTCAAAGCGTTGGTTATGGTTCCTTGGGTCGTATTTGATGTCCCGGAAAAATATTATGAGATCCGGTACCGGCCCCGTACCAAGGCGTCCGGCTTGGACCATGGCAGGCGATAATACATGCACGACTAGCGGAATTCCAGTTTAATTGCCATTAAATGCCAAAAAATGTAATTTGATCATTTCGAAGCGGTTGGTTATGGTTCCATGGGTCGTATTTGATGTCGTGGAGAAATATCATGCGATCCAGTACCGGCTCTGTACCAAGGCGTCCGGCCTGGACCATGGCAGGCGATAATAGAGGCACGACTGGCGGAATTCCAGTTTAATTGCCATAAAATGCCAAAAATTATAACTTGATCATTTCAAAGCATTTGTTATGGTTCCTTGGGTCGTATTTGATGTCCAGGAAAAATATCATGCGGCCCGGTACCAGCTCCGCAACAAGGCGTCCGCCTTGGACCATGGCAGACGCTAATACAGGCACGACTGGTGAAATTCCAGTTTAATTGCCATAAAATACCAAAAAATGTAACTTGATCATTTCGAAGAGTTGATTATGGTTCCTTGGGTCATATTTAATATCCCGGACAAATATCAGGCGACCAGTACTAGCTCCGTACCTAGCCGTTCGGCCTGGACCATGGCAGACGATAATACAGGCACGACTGTCGGAGTTGCAGTTTAACTGCCATAAAATGCCAAAAAATGAAACTTGATCATTTCAAAGCGTTAGTTATGGTTCCTTGGGTCATATTTTGTATCCCGGAAAAATATCATATGATCCGGTACCGACTTCGTACCAAGGCGTCCGACCTGGACCATGGCAGGCGATAATACATGCACGACTGACGCAATTCCAGTTTAATTGCCATAAAATGCCAAAAAATATAACTAGATCATTTCGAAGCGTTGGTTATGGTTCCTTGGCTCATATTTGATATCCTGGACAAATATCATGCGATCCGATATCGGCTCCATACCAAGGCGTCCGGCCTGGACAATGGCAGGAAATAATACGTGCACGACTGACGGAATTCCAGTTTGATTGCCATAAAATGCCAAAAAAATTAACTTGATCATTTCGAAGTGTTGGTTATGGTTCCTCGGGTCGTATTTGATGTCCCGGATAAATATCATGAGATCCGGTACCGGCTGCGTACCAACGCGTCCAGCCTAGACCATGGCAGGCAATAGTACATGCACGACCGGCGGAATTCCTGTTTAATTGCCATAAAATGCCAAAACATGTAGTTTTATCATTTTGAAGCGGTTGGTTATGGTTCTGTGGGTCTTATTTGATGTCCTGGAGAAATATCATGCGATCCGGTACTGGCTTTGTACCAAGGCGTCCGGCCTGGACCATGGCAGGCGATAATAGAGGCACGACAGGCGGAATTCAAATTTAATTGCCATAAAATGCCAGAAAATGTAAGTTGATCATATCAAAGCATTGGTTATGGTTCCTTGGGTCGAATTTGATGTCCAGGAAAAATATCATGCAATCCGGTACCGGCTCCGTAACAAGGCGTCCGTCCTGGACCATGGCAGGCGCTAATACAGGCACTACTTGCGGAATTCTAGTTTAATTGCCATAAAATGCCAAAAAGTGTAACTTGATCATTTCGAAGCGTTGGTTATGGTTCCTTGGGTCATATTTAATGTCCCAGAAAAATATCATGCGACCCGATACCGCCTCCTTACCAAGGCGTCCGGCATGGACCATGACAGGCGATAATACAGGCATGACTGTCGGAATTCCTGTTTAATTGCTTTAAAATGCCAAAAAATGTAACTTGATCATTTCAAAGCGTTAGTTATGGTTCCTTGGGTAATATTTTATATCCCGGAGAAATATCATGCATTCCGGTACCGACTCCGTTCCAAGGCATCCGGCCTGGGTCATGGCAGGCGATAATACATGCACGCTGACAGAATTCCAGTTTAATTGCCATAAAATGCCAAAAAATGTGACTTGATCATTTCGAAGCGTTGGTTATGGTTCTTTGGGTCGTATTTGATGTCCTAGAAAAATATCATGTGATCCAGTAACGGCTCCATACGGCGTCCGGCTGGACCATGGCAGGCGATAGTACACGCACGACTGGCGGAATTCCAGTTTAATTGCCATAAAACGCCAAAAAATGTAACTTTATCATTTCGAAGTGTTGGTTATGGTTCCTTATGTCGTATTTGATGCCTAGAAAAAATATCATGAGATTCGGTACCGGCTCCATAACAAGGAGTCCGACCTGGACCACGGCAGGCGATAATACAGGCATGGCTGGCGCAATTCCAGTTGAATTGCCATAAAATGACAAAAAATGTAACTTCATCATTTCAAGGTTTTGGTTATGGTTCCTTGGGTCATATTTTATGTACCGAAAAATATCATGCAATTCAGTACCGGCTACGTACCACGGCATCCGGCCTGGACCATGGCAGGCAATAATACAGGCACGACTTCCGGAATTCCCGTTTAATTGCCATTAAATGCCAAAAAAAATAACTTGATCATTTAAAAGCGTTTGTTATGGTTCCTTGGGTCGTATTTGATATCCCGGAAAAATATCATGTGATGCGGTACCGGATCCGTACCAAGGCGTCCGGCCTGGACCATCGCATGCGATAATACAAGCACGACTGGCGCAATGCCAGTTAATTGCCATAAAATGCCAAAAAATATAACTTGATCATTTTGAAGAGTTGGGTATGGTTCCTTGGGTTGTATTTGATGTCCTGGTAAAATATCATGCAATCCAGTACCTGCTCCGTACCAAGGCATCCGGTCTGGACCATGGATGCGATAATAGAGGCACGACTGGCGGATTCCAGTTTAATTGCCATAAAATGCCAAAAAATGTAACTTGATCATTTCGAAGCATTGGTTTTGGTTCCTTGGGTCATATTTAATGTCCCGGACAAATATCATGCGATCCATTACCGGTTTCGTACCAAGGCGTCCGGCTTGGACCATGGCAGGCGATAATACAGGCACGACAGGCGGAATTCCAGTTTAATTGCCATAAAATACCAAAAAATGTAATTTGATCATTTCGAAGTGTTGGTTATGGTTCCTTGGGTCATATTTGATATCCCAGACAAATATCATGGGATCCAGTACCAGCTCCGTACTAAGGCGTCCGGCCTGGATCATGGCAGGCGATAATACATGCACGACTGACGGAATTCCAGTTTAATTGCCATAAAATGCCAAAACATGTAACTTGATCATTTCGAAGCATTGGTTATGGTTCCTTGGGTCGTATTTGACGTCCCGAAAAAATGTCATGAGATCAGGTACCGGCTCCGTACCAAGGCGTCCTGGCTGGACCATGGCATGCGATAATACATGCACGACTGGCGGAATTCCAGTTTAATTGCCATAAAATGCCAAAAAATGTAATTTGATCATTTCGAAGCGTTGTTCATAGTTCAGTGGGTCATATTTGATTTCCCGGAAAAATATCATGCCATCCGGTGACGGCTGTGTACCAAGGCGTCCAGCCTGGACCATGGCAGGCGATAATACAGGCACGACTGGCGAAATTCCAGTTTAACTGGCATAAAATGCCAAAAAATATAACTTAATAATTTTGAAGCGCTGGTTATGGTTCCTTGGGTCTTATTTGATGTGGCGGACAAATATCATGCGATCCGGTACTGGTGCCGTACCAAGGTGTCAGGCCTTGACCATGGCAGGCGCTAATACAGGCACGACTGGTGGAATTCCAGTTTAATTGCCATAAAATGCCAAAAAAATGTAACTCTATCATTTATAAGCTTTGGTTATGGTTCCTTGGGTCATATTTAATGTACCGGACAAATATCATGCGACCCGGTACCATCTCCGTACCAAGGCGTCTGGCCTGGACCATGGCAGGCGATAATATAGGCACGTTTGGCGGAATTCCAGTTTAATTACCATAAAATGCCAAAAAATGTAACTTGATAATTTTGAAGTGTTGGTTATGGTTCCTTGGGTTGTATTTAATGTCCTGGAAAAATATCATGCGATCCGGTATCGACTCCATAGCAAGGCGTCCGGTCTGGACCATGGTAGGCGATAATACAGGCACGACTGTCGGAATTCCTGTTTAATTGCTATAAAATGCGAAAAAATGTAACTTGATCATTTAAAAGAGTTAGTTATGATTCCTTGGGTCATATTTGATATTCCGGACAAATATCATGCGATCTGGTACCGGCTCCGTACCAAGGCGTCCGGCCTGGACCATGGCAGGCGATAATACATGCACGACTAACGGAATTCCAGTTTAATTGCCATACAATACCAAAAAATGTAACTTGATCATTTCGAAGCGTTGGTTATGGTTCCTTGGGTCGTATTTGATGTCCCAAAAAAATATCATGAGATCCGATACCGGCTGTGTACCGAGGAGTCCGGGCTGGACCATGGCAGGCGATAATAGATGCACGACTGGCGGAATTCCAGTTTAATTGCCATAAGTTGCCAAAAAATGTAATTTGATCATTCGAAGTGTTGTATATGGTTCTGTGGGTCATATTTGATGTCCCGAAAAAATATCATGCCATCCGGTAATGGCTGTGTACCAAGGTGTCCGGCTTGGACCATGGCAGGCGATAATACATGCACGACTGATGGAATTCCAGTTTAATTACCATAAAATGCCAAAAAATGTAACTTGATCATTTCAAAGAGTTGGTTATGGTTTCTTGGGTTGTATTTGATGTCCCGGAAAAATATCATGCGATCCGGTATCGATTCCGTACCAAGGCGTCTAGCCTGGACCATGGAGGCGATAATACATGCACGACTAGCGGAATTCTAGTTTAATAGCAATAAAATTCCAAAAGATGTAACTTGGTCATTTAGAAGCGTTGGTTATGGTTCCTTGGGTCTTATTTGATGTCCCGGATAAAGATCATGAGATTTGGTACTAGGTCCGTACCAAGGAGTTCGACCTGGACCATGGTAGGCGATAATATAGGCATGACTAGCAGAATTCAAGTTTAATTGCAAAAAAATGCTAAAATATGTAACTTGATCATCTCGAAGCGTTTTTATTGTTCCTTGGGTCATATTTGATATCCAGAACAAATATCATGCGCTCCGGTACCGGCTCCGTAACAAGGCGTCCGACCTGGACCATGGCTGGCGATAGTAGAGGCACGACTGGCGGAATTCCAGTTTAATTGCCATAAAATACCAAAAAATGTAACTTGATCATTTCGAAGCATTGGTTATGGTTCCTTGTGTCGTATTTGATGTCCCGGAGAAATATCATGCTATCCGGTACCGGCTCTATATCAAGGCGTCTAGTCTGGACCATAACAGGCAATAATACAGACAATAGTGGAGGAATTCCAATTTAATTGCCATAAAATGCAAAAAAATGTAACTTTATCATTTCGAAAGATTGTTTATGGTTCCTTGTGTCGTATTTGATGTACCGGAGAAATATCATGCCAAAATCCACGCTGGTCCACACCTCGAGTCGATCGGCGGACCGGCTCAACACCATTCCACATCCGATCAGCGTATCGCCGGCTCTATCCGCTTCCCTCCCGACAATTTCAAGCACTCTTTGACTCTCTTTTCAAAGACCTTTTCATCTTTCCCTCACGGTACTTGTTCTCTATCGGTCTCTCGCCCGTATTTAGCCTTTGACGGAATTTCCAGTTTAATTGCCATAAAATACCAAAAAATGAAACTTGATCATTTCGAGGCGTTGGTTATGGTTCCTTGTGTCATATTTGATGTCTTGGACAAAGATCATGAGATTTGGTATTGGCTCCGTACCAAGGAGTACGACCTCACCATGGCAGGCGATAATACAGGCATGACTGGCGGAATTCAAGTTTAATTGCCAAAAAATGCCAAAATATGTAACTTGATCATTTCGAAGCGTTGGTTATGGTTCCTTGGGTCATATTTGATGTCCTTGACAAATATTATGTGATTCGGTACCGGCTACGTACCACGGCATCCGGCCTGGACCATGGCAGGCGATACTATTGGCACGACAGACGCAATTCCAGTTTAATTGCCATAAATAGACAAAAAATGTAACTTGACCATTTCGAAGAGTTGGTTATGGTTCCTTGGGTTTTATTTGATGTCCCAGAAAAATATCATGCGATCTGGTATCGGCTCCATACCAAGGCGTTCGGCCTGGACCATGGATGGTGATAATACAGGCACGACTAGCGGAATTCTAGTTTAATAGCCATGAAATGCCAAAAGATGTAACTTGATCGTTTCGAAGCATTGGTTATGGTTCCTTGGGTCGTATTTGATGTCCTGGACAAATATCATGCTATCCGGTACCAGCTCTGTACCAAAGCGTCCAGTCTGGACTATGGCAGGCGATAATACATGCACGAGTGGCGGAATTCAAGTTTAATTACAATAAAATGCAAAAAAATGTAACTTGATCATTTCGAAGAATTGGTTATGGTTCCTTGTGTCGTATTTTATGTCCCGGAGAAGTATCATGCTATCCAGTACCAGCTCCATACCAAGGCGTCCGGCATGGACTATGGCAGGCGATAATACAGGCACGGTTGGCAAAATTCCAGTTTAATTGCCATAAAACCCAAAAAATGTAACTTGATCAATTCGAAGCGTTGGTTTTTGTTCCTTGGGTCATATTTGATGTCCCGGACAAATATCATGCGATTCAGTACCGGCTACGTTCCAAGGCGTCCGGCCTGGACCAGGGTAGGCGACAATAGAGGAGCGACTTGGCGGAATTCCAGTTTAATTGCCATAAAATTCCAATAATTGTAACTTGATCGTTTCGAAGAGTTGGTTATGGTTTCTTGGGTTGTATTTGATGTCCCGGAATAATATCATGTGGTCCCGTATTGGCTCCATACCAAGGTGTTCGTCCTGGACCATGGCAGGCGATAATATAAGCACGACTGGCGGAATTCCAGTTTAATTGCCATAAAATGCAAAAAAATGTAATTTGATCATTTCGAAGCGTTGGTTATGGTTACTTGTGTTGTATTTGATGTCTCGGACAAATATCGTGCGATTCGGTATCGGCTCCATACCAAGGCATCCGGCCTGGACCATGGTAGGCGTAATAGAGGCACGACTGGCAAAATTCCAATTTAATTGCCATAAAATGCCAAAAAATGTAACTTAATCATTTTCAAGCGTTGGTTATGGTTCCTTCGGTCGTATTTGATGTCCCGGAGAAATATCATGCAATTCGTTACCGGCTCCGTACCAAGGCGTCTGGACTGAACCATGGCAGGCGATAATAGAGGCACGACTGGCGGAATTCCAGTTTAATTGCCATAAAATTCCAAAAAATGTAATTTGATCATTTCGAAGCGTTGGTTATGGTTTCTAGGGTTGTATTTGATGACCGGGATAAATATCCTGCTATCCACTACCGGCTTCGTGCCAAGGCGTCCGGTCTGGACCATGGTAGGCGATAATACAGGCACGGCTTGCGAAATTCCAGTTTAATTGCCATAAAATGCCAAAAAATGTGACTTGATCATTTCGAAGCGTTGGTTATGGTTAGTTGGGTCGCATTTATTGTACCTGACAAATATCATGCTATCCAGTACCGACTCCGTACCAAGGCGTCCGGCCTAGACCATGGCAGGCGATAATACAGGTACGACTGGCAGAATTCCAGTTTAATTTCTATAAAATGCCAAAAAGTGTAACTTGATCATTTCGAAGCATTGGTTATGGTTACTTGGGTCGTATTTGATGTCCCAGTAAAATATCATACGATCCGGTACCGTCTTCGTACCAACGCGTCCGGTCTGGACCATGGGAGGTGAAAAATACAGGCACGACTGGCAGAATTCAAGTTTAATTGCCATAAAATGCCAAAAAATGTAACTTGATAATTTTGAAGAGTTGGTTATGGTTCCTTGTGTTGTATTTGATGTCCGAGACAAATATCATACGATCCGGTATCGGCTCTGTACCAAGGCGTCCGGCCTGGACCATGGCAGGCGATAATACAGGCACGACTGGCAGAATTCCAATTTAATTGCAATAAAATGCCAAAAAAGTAACTTGATCATTTCGAAGAGTTGGTTATGGTTCCTTGGGTGGTATTTGATGTCCCGAACAAATATCATGCGATCCATTACCAGCTCCGTACCAAGGCGTCCGGCATGGACCATGGCAGGCGATATTATAGGCAGGACTAGCGGAATTCTAGTTTAATTGCCATAAAATGCAAAAAAATGTAACTTGATCATTTTGAAGAGTTGGTTATTGTTACTTGGGTGGTATTTGATGTTCCGGGCAAGTATCATGGGATCCGGTAACGGCTCCATACCAAGATTTCCGTCCCGGACCATGGATGGCGATAATACATGCACGTCTGGCCAAATTTCAGTTTAATTGTCATAAAATGTAACTTGATCATTTCGAAGCGTTGGTTATGGTTCCTTGGGTCATATTTGATGTCCCGGACAAATATCATGCGATCCGGTACCGGCTCTGTACCAAGGCGTCCGTCCTGGACCATGGCAGGCGATAATACAGGCACGACTGGCGGAATTCCAGTTTAATTGCCATAAAATGCCAAAAAATGTAACTTGATCATTTCGAAGTGTTGGTTATGGTTACTTGGGTCGTATTTATTGTACCTGACAAATATAATGATATCCAGTATCGAATCCGTACCAAGGCGTCCGGCCTAGACCATGGTAGGCGATAATACAGGTACGACTGGCGGAATTCCAATTTAATTTCTATAAAATGCAAAAAAATGTAACTTGATCATTTCGAAGCATTGGTTATGGTTCCTAGGGTCGTATTTGATGTCCCGGTCAAATATCATATGATCTGGTACCGGCTTCGTACCAAGGCATCCGGTCTGGACCATGGGAGGTGATAAATACAGGCACGACTGACAGAATTCCAGTTTAATTGCCATAAAATGCCAAAAAATGTAACTTGATAATTTCGAAGAGTTTGTTATGGTTCCTTGTGTTGTATTTGATGTCCCAGACAAATATCATACGATCCGGTATCGGCTCCGTACCAAGGCGTCCGGCCTGTACCATGGCAGGCGATAATACAGGCACGACTGGCAGAATTCCAATTTAATTGCCATAAAATGCCAAATAAAGTAACTTGATCATTTCGAAGAGTTGGTTATGGTTCCTTGGGTTGTATTTGATGTCCCGAACAAATATCATGCGATCCAGTACCAGCTCCGTACCAAGGCGTCCGGCTTGGACCATGGCAGGCGATATTACAGGCAGGACTAGCGGAATTCTTGTTTAATTGCCATAAAATGCCAAAAAATGTAACTTGATCATTTCGAAGAGTTGGTTATGGTTACTTGGGTGGTATTTGATGTTCCGGAAAAATATCATGGGATCCGGTACCGGCTCCATACCAAGATTTCCGTCCTGGACCATGGATGGCGTTAATACATGCACGTCAGGCAAAATTTCAGTTTAATTGTCATAAAATGTAACTTTATCATTTCGAAGCGTTGGTTATGGTTCCTTGGGTCATATTTGATGTCCCGGACAAATATCATGTGATCCGGTACCAACTCCGTACCAAGGCGTCCGGCCTGGACCATGGTAGGCGATATTACAGGCACGACTAGCGGAATTCCAGTTGAATTGCCATCAAGTGCCAAACAAATGTAACTTGATCATTTCGAAGAGTTGGTTATGGTTACTTGGGTCGTATTTGATGTCCCGGACAAATATCATGCGATACGGTACTGGCTCCATACCAAGGTGTCCGACCTGAACAATGGATGGTGATAATACAGGCATGACTGGCTGAATTCCAGTTTAATTGCCATAAACTGTAACTTGATCATTTCGAAACGTTGTTTATGGTTCCTTGGGTCGTATTTGATGGACCGAACAAATATCATGCGATCCGGTACCGGCTCCATACTAAGGTGTTCGGCCTGGACCATGGATGGTGACATTACAGGCACGACTGGCGGAATTCCAGTTTAATTGCCATAAAATGTAACTTGATCATTTCGAAGCATTGGAAATGGTTACTTTGGTCGTAATTGATGTCGCGGACAACTATCGTGCTATCCGGTACCGGCTCCGTACCAAGGCGTCCATCCTGGACCATGGCAGGCGATAATACAGGCACGACTGGCGGAATTCTAGTTTAATTGCCATAAAATGCCAAAAAATGTAACTTGATCATTTCGAAGCATTGGTTATGGTTCCTTGAGTCATATTTTTATATCCCAAAAAATATCATGTAACCCGGTACCGGCTCCGTACCAAGGCGTCCGGCCTGTACCATGGCAGGCAATAATACAAGCACGACTGTCGGAATTCCAGTTTAATTGCCATAAAATGCCAAAAACATGTAACTTGATCATTTCAGAGCGTTGGTTATGGTTCCGTGGGTCGTATTTGACGTCCTGGAGAAATATCATGCGATTCGGTACCAGCTCTATACCAAGGCGTCTGGCCTGGACCATGGCAGGCGATAATAGAGGCACGACTGACGTTATTCCAGTTTAATTGCCATAAAATGCCAAATAAATATAACTTGATCATTTCGAAGCGTTGATTATGGTTCCTCGGGTCGTATTTGAAGTCCAGGAAAAATATAATGCGATCCGTCACCAGCTCCGTACCAAGGCGTCCGGCCTGGACCATGGCAGGCGCTAATACGGGCACGACTGCCGGAACTCCAGATTAATTGCCATAAAATGCCAAAAATGTAACTTAATCATTTCGAAGCGTATGTTATGGTTTCTTGGGTCATATTTAATGTCCCGGACAAATATCATGCGACTCGGTACCGGCTCCGTACCAATGCATTCCGCCTGGACCATGGCAGGCGATAATAGAGGCACGACTGGCGGAATTCCAGTTTAACTGCCATAAAATGCCAAAAAATGTAACTTGATCATTTCGAAGCGTTGTTTATGGTTTCTTTGGTCGTGTTTCATGTCCCGGACAAATATCATGCGATCCGATACCGGCTCTATACCAAGGCGTCTGGCCTGGACCATGGCAGGCGATAATACAAGCACGACTGGCAGAATTCTAGTATAATTGTCATAAAATGCCAAAAAATGTAACTTGATGATTTTGAAGCGTTGTTTATGGTTCCTTTGGTCGTATTTGATGTCCCGGTCAAATATCATGCGTTCTGGTACTGGCTCCGTACCAAGGCCTCCGGCCTGGACCATGGCAGGCGATAATACATGCACGACTGTCAGAATTCTAGTTTAATTGTTATAAAATGCTAAAAAATATAACTTGATCATTTCGAATTGTTGGTTATGATTCCTTAGGTCATACTTTGATGTGCATGACATATATCATGCGATACGGTATCGACTCCATACCAAGGCGTCCGGCCTAGGCCATGGCAGGCGCTAATACAGGCACGACTGGCGGAATTCTAGTTTAATTGCCATAAAATGCTAAAAAATGTAACTTGATCATTTCGAAGCGTATGTTATGGTTGCTTGGGTTAAAAAAAGATTTATTTTCCCGGACAAATATCATCAATCCAATAACAGCTCTGTACCAACGCGTCCGGCTTGGACCATGGGAGGTGATATTACAGGCTCGACTACCGAAATTCTAGTTTAATTGCCATAAAATGCCAAAAAATATAAGTTCATCATTTAGAAGTATTGGGGTTCCTTGGGTCATATTTGATGTCCCGGACTAATATCATGTTATCCAATACCGGCTCCATACCAAGGTGTCTGGGCTGGACCATGGCAGGCGATAATACAGGCACGACTGGCGAAATTCCAGTTTAATTGCCATAAAATGCCAAAAAATTTAACTTGATCATTTCGAAGCGTTGGTTATGGTTCCTTGGGTCGTATTTAATGTCCCAGACAAATATCATGCGATTCGGTACCGGCTCCATACCAAGGCCTCCGGCCTGGACCATGCCAAGCGATAATACATGCACGACTGGCGGAATTCCAGTATAATTGCCATAAAATGCCAAAAAATGTAACTTGATCATTTCGAAGCGTTGTTTATGGTACCTTTGGTCGTATTTGATGTCCCGAAAAAATATCATGCGATCTGGTACCGGCTCCGTACCAACGCCTCCAGCCTGGATCATGGCAGACGATAATACAGGCACGACTGTCAGAATTCCAGTTTAATTGCCATAAAATGCCAAAAAATATGTAACTTGATCATTTCAGAGCGTTAGTTATGGTTCCATGGGTCGTATTTGATGTCCTGGATAAATATCATGCGATCCGGTACTGGCTCTGTACCAAGGCTTCCGGCCTGGACCATGGCAGGCGATAATAGAGGCACGACTGACGGAATTCCAGTTTAATTGCCATAAAATGCCAAAAAAATATTACTTGATCATTTGGAAGCGTTGGTTATGGTTACTTGGGTCGTATTTGATGTCCCGAACAAGTATCACGCTATCCGGTACCGGCTCCGTACCAAGGCGTCCGACCTGGACCATGGCAGGCGATAATACAGGCACGACTGGTGGAATTCCAGTTTAATTGCCATAAAATGTAACTTGATCATTTTGAAGTGTTGGTTATGTTTGCTTGGGTTGTATTTGATGTCCCAGTCAAATATCATGCGATCTAGTACCGGCTTCGTACCAAGGCGTCCGACCTGGACCATGGCAGGCGCTAATACAGGCACGACTGGCGGAATTCCAGTTTAATTGCCATAAAATGCAAAAAAATGTAACTTGATCATTTCGAAGCGTATGTTATGGTTACTTGGGTTATATGTAATGTACCGTAAAAATATCATACGATCCGGTACTAGCTCTGTACCAAGGTGTCTGACCTGGACCATGGCTGGCGATAATAGAGGCACGACTGACGTAATTACAGTTTAATGGCCATAAAATGCCAAAAAATATAACTTGATCATTTTGAAGCGTTGGTTATGGTTCCCTAGGTCATATTTAATGCCCCGGTCAAATATCATGCGATTCGGTACCGGCTCTGTACCAAGGCGTCTGACCTGGACTACGGCAGGCGATAATATAGTCATGACTGGCGCAATTGCAGTTTAGTTGCCATAAAATGCCAAAAAATGTAACTTGATCATTTCAAAGTTTTGGTTATGGTTCCTTGGGTCATATTTGATGTACCTAGAAAATATCATGCGATTCGGTACTGGATACATACCACGGCGTCTGTCCTAGACCATGGCAGGCAATAATACAGGCACGACTTACGGAATTCTAGTTTAATTGCCATAAACTGCCAAAAAATATAACTTTATCCTTTAGAAGACTTGGTTATGGTTTCTTGGGTTGTATTTGATGTCCCGGACAAATATCACGTGATCCGGTATCGGATCCATACCAAGGCGCCCGGCCTGGACCATGGATGGCGATAATACAGGCACTACTGGCTGAATTCAAGTTTAATTGCCATAAAATGCCAACAAATGTAATTTGATCATTTCGAAGTTTTTGTTATTGTTCCTTATGTCATATTAATTTCCCGGACAAATATCATGCGATTCGGTACCATCTACGTACCACGGCGTCCGGCTTGGACCATGGCAGGCGATAATACAGGCACGCCTTGGCGGAATTCTAGTTTAATTGCAATAAATGCCAAAAAATGTAACTTGATCATTTTGAAGTTTTGGTTATGGTTACTTGGGTCATATTTGAAGTCCCGAAAAAATATAATGTGATTCGTTACCGGCTACGTACCACAGAGTCTGGCCTGGACCATGCCAGGCAAAATTACAGGCATGACTTGGTGGAATTCAAGTTTAATTGCCAGAAAATGACAAAAACGTAACTTGATCATTTCGAAGAGTTGGTTATGGTTCCTTGGGTTGTATTTGATTTCCTGGAATAATATCATGTGATCCGGTACCATCTCCATACCAAGGCGTCCAGCCTTGGCCATGGATGGCGATAATACATGCACGACTGGCGGAATTACAGTTTAATTGCCATAAATTGCCAAAATATGTAACTTGATCATTTCGAAGCGTTGGTTATGGTTCCTTGGGTCATATTTAATGTCCTAGACAAATATCATGCGACCCGGTACCAGCTTCGTACTAAGGTGTCCGGTCTGGACCATGGCAGGTGATAATACATACACGACTCACGAAATTCCAGTTTAATTGCCATAAAATGCCAAAAAATGTAATTTGATCATTTTGAAGAGTTGGTTATGGTTCCTTGGGTCGTATTTGATGACCTGGAGAAATATCATGCGATCCGATACCGACTTCGTACCAAGGCGTCCGGCCTGGACCATGGCAGGCGATAATACATGCACGACTTGGCGGACTTCCAGTTTAATTACAATAAATGCCAAAAAAGGTAACTTGATCATTTTGAAGTTTTGTTTATGGTTCCTTTGGTTATATTTGATATCCCGGAAAAATATCATGTGATCCGGTACCGGCTCCATACTAAGGCGTCTGGCCTGGACCATGGCAGGCGATAATACATGCACGACTTGGCGGACTTCCAGTTTAATTACAATAAATGCCAAAAAATGTAACTTGATCATTTTGAAGTTTTGTTTATGGTTCCTTTGGTCATATTTGATATCCCGGACAAATATCATGTGATTCGGTACCGGCTCCATACTAAGGCGTCCGGCCTGGACCATGGCAGGCGATAATGCATGCACGACTGATGGAATTCCAGTTTAATTGCCATAAAATGCAAAACAAAATTAACTTGATCATTTTGAAGCATTGGTTATGGTTCCTTGGGTCGTATTTGATGTCCCGGATAAATATCATGAGATCCGATACCGGCTCCGTACCAAGGCGTCCGGCATGGACCATTGCAGGCCATAATACATGCACGACTGGCGGAATTCCAGTTTAATTGCCATAAAACTAAAAAAATGTAGTTTGATCATTTCGAAGCGGTTGGTTATGGTTTTGTGGGTCTTATTTGATGTCCTGGAGAAATATCATGCGAGCCGGTACCGGCTTTGTACCAAGGCGTCCGGCCTAGACCATGGTAGGCGATAAAAGAGGCACGATAGGCGGAATTCCAGTTAATTGCCATAAAATGCCAAAATGTAGCTTGATCATTTCAAAGCATTGGTTATGGTTCCTTGGGTCGTATTTGATGTCCAGGACAAATATCATGCGATCTGGTACAGGCTCCGTAACAAGGCGTCCGACCTGGACCATGGCATGTGCTAATACAGGCACGACTGGCGGAATTCCAGTTTAATTGCCATAAAATGCCAAAAAATGTAACTTGATCATTTCGAAGCGTTGCTTATGGTTCCTTGGGTCAGATTTAATGTGCCGGACAAATATCATGCAACCCGGTACCGGCTCCTTACCAAGGCGTCCGGCCTGGACCATGGTAGGCGATAATATAGGCACGATTGTTGGAATTTCTATTTAATTACTATAAAATGCCAAAAAATGTAACTTGATCATTTCAAAGCGTTAGTTATGGTTCCTTGGGTCATATTTTATATCCCGGACAAATATCATGCGATTCGGTACCAACTCCGTTCCAAGGCGTCCGGCCTAGACCATGACAGGCGAGAATACATGCACGACTGACGGATATCTAGTTTAATTGCCATAAAATGCCAAAAAATGTAACTTGATCATTTCAAAGCGTTAGTTATGGTTCCTTGGGTCATATTTTATATCCCGGACAAATATCATGCGATTCGGTACCAACTCCGTTCCAAGGCGTCCGGCCTAGACCATGACAGGCGATAATACATGCACGACTGACGGATATCTAGTTTAATTGCCATAAAATGCCAAAAAATGTAACTTGATCATTTGGAAGAGTTGGTTATAGTTCCTCGGGTCGTATTTGATGTCCTAGAAAAATATCATGTGATCCGGTAACGGCTCCATACGGTGTCTGACCTGGACCATGGCAGGCGATAGTACAGGCACGGCTGGCAGAATTCCATTTTAATTTCCATAAAACGCCAAAAAATTTAACTTGATAATTTCGAAGCATTTGTTATGGTTCCTTGTGTCGTATTTGATATCTCGGAAAAATATCAAGAGATTTGGTACCGGCTCTGTAACAAGGAGTCCGACCTGGACCACGGCAGACGATAATACAGGCATGGCTGGCGCAATTCCGGTTTAATTGCCATAAAGTGCCAAAAAATGTAGCTTGATAATTTCAAAGTTTTGGTTATGGTTCCTTGGGTCATACTTTATGTACCAAAAAAATATCATGCAATTCAGTACCGTCTACGTACTACGGCGTCCGGCCTGGACCATGGCAAGCAATAATACAAGCACGACTTGCAGAATTCCAGTTTAATTGCCATAAAATGCCAAAAAATGTATCTTCATCATTTCAAAGCCTTTGTTATGGTTCCTTGGGTCGTATTTGATGTCCCGAAAAAATATCATGCGATGCGGTACCGGCTCCGTACCAAGGCGTCCGGCCTGGAACATAGCAAGCGATAATACAGGCACAACTGGCGCAATGCCAGTTTAATTGCCATAAAATGTAACTTGATCATTTTAAAGCATTGGTTATGGTTCCTTGGGTCATATTTAATTTCCCGAAAAATTATCATGCGACCCGTTACCGGCTTCGTACCAAGGCGTCCGGCTTGGACCATGGCAGGCGATAATACAGGCACGAATGGCGGAATTCCAGTTTAATTGCCATAAAATACCAAAAATGTAACTTGATCATTTCGAAGCGTTGGTGATGGTTCCTTGGGTCGTATTTGATGTCCAAGAGAAATATCATGTGATCCAGTACCGGCTTCGTACCAAGGCGTCCGATCTGGACTATGGCAGGAGATAATACAGGCACGACTGGCGGAATTCCAGTTTAATTGCAATAAAACCCCAAAAAATGTAACTTGATCATTTCAAAGCGTTGGTTATGAATCCTTGGGTTGTATTTGATGTCCCGGACAAATATCATGCGATTCGGTAGTGGCTACGTACCAAGGGGTCCGACCTGGATCATGGAAGGCGATAATGCAGGCACGACTGTCGGAATTCCAGTTTAATTTCCATAACATGCCAAAAAAATGTAACTTGATCATTTCAGAGTGTTTGTTATTGTTTCATGGGTCGTATTTGATATCCTGTAGAAATATCATGCGATCCGGTACCTGCTCTGTACCAAGGCGTCGTTCCTGGACCATGGCAGGTGATAACAGAGGCACGACTGACGGAATTCCCGTTCAATTGCCATAAAATGCCAAAAAATTTAACTTGATCATTTCAAAGCGTTGGTTATGGTTCCTTGGATCGTATTTGATGTCTACGACAAATATCATACGATCCGGTACCGTCTCCGTACCAAGGCGTCCGGCCTGGACCATGGCAAGCGATAATACAGTAACGAGTGGCAGAATTCTCGTTTAATTGCCGTAAAATACAAAAAAATGTAACTTGATCATTTCGAAGCATTGGTTATGGTTCCTTGTGTCGTATTTGATGTCCCAGAGAAATATCATGCCACAATCCACGCTGGTCCACGCCCCGAGTCGATCTCCGGACCGGCTCAACACCATTCCACGTCCGATCGGGGCGCATCGTCGGCCCCTATCCGCTTTCCTCCCGAAGAATGCAAGCACTCTTTGATTCTCTTTTCAAATTCCTTTTCATCTTTCCCTCGCGGTACTTTTCGCTATCGGTCTCTCGCCCGTATTTAGCCTTGGACGGAATTTCCAATTTAATTGCCGTAAAATGCCAAAAAATGTAACTTGATCATTTCGAGACGTTTGTTATGGTTCCTTGTGTCGTATTTGATATCTCGGACAAAGATCATGAGATTTGGTACTGGCTCCATACCAAGGAGTCCGACCTGGACCATGGCAGGCGATAATACAGGCATGACTGGCGGAATTCAAGTATAATTGCCAAAAAATACCAAAATATGTAACTTGATCATTTCGAAGCATTGGTTATGGTTCCGTGGGTCATGTTTGATGTTTCAGACAAAAATCATGCGATTTGGTACCGACTACGTACCACGGCGTCCGGCCTGGACCGTGGCAGGCGATAATACAGGCACGACTGACGGAATTCCAGTTTAATTGCAATAAAAAGAAAAAAAATGTAACTTGACCATTTCGAAGAGTTTGTTATGGTTCCTTGGGTTTTATTTGATGTCCCAGAAAAATATCATGTGATCCGGTATCGGCTCCATACCAAGGCGTCCGGCCTGGACCATGGATGGCGATAATACAGGCATGACTAGCGGAATTCTAGTTTAATAGCCATAATATGCCAAAAGATGTAACTTGATCATTTCAAAGCATTGCTTATGGTTCCTTAGGTCGTATTTGATGTCCCAGACAAATATCATGCTATACGGTACCGGCTCTGTACCAAGGCGTCCAGTTTGGACTATGGCAGGCGATAATACAGGCATGAGTGGCGGAATTCAAGTTTAATTACAATAAAATGCAAAAAAATGTATCTTGATCATTTCGAAGCATTGGTTATGGTTCCTTGTGTTGTATTTTATGCCCCGAAGAAATATCATGCTATCCAGTACCGGCTCCGTACCAAGGCGTCCGATATGGACTATGGCAGCCAATAACACAGGCACGACTGGCGAAATTCCAAATTAATTTCCATAAAATTCCAAAAAATATAACTTGATCATTTTTAAGCATTGGTTATGGTTCCCCGGGTCGTATTTGATGTCCCGGACAAATATCATGCGATTCAGTACCGGCTACGTAAAGGCGTCCGATCTGGACCATGGCAGGCGACAATACAAGCACGACTTGGCAGAATTCCAGTTTAATTTCCATAAAATTCCAAAAAATGTAACTTGATCGTTTCGAAGAGTTGGTTATGGTTTCTTGGGGTGTATTTGATGTCCCGTAAAAATATCATGAGGTCCGGTACCTGCTCCGTACTGAGGTGTCCGGCCTGGACCATGGCAGGAGATAATATAGGCACAACTGGCGGAATTCCAGTTTAATTGCAATAAAATGCAAAAAAATGTAACTTGATCATTTCGAAGCGTTGGTTATAGTTACTTGTGTTGTATTTGAGGTCCCGGACAAATATCATGCGATTCGGTGTCGGCTCCATACCAAGGCATCCGACCTAGACCGTCGTAGGCGATAATAGAGGCACGACTGGCAAAATTCCAATTTAATTGCCATAAAATGCCAAAAAATGTAACTTGATCATTTCCAAGCGTTGGTTAAGGATCCTTGGGTCGTATTTGATGTCCCGGAGAAATATCATGCAATCCGGTACCGTCTCCGTACCAAGGTGTCTGGACTGGACCATGGCTGGCGATAACAGAGGCACGACTGGCAGAATTCCAGTTTAATTGCCATAAAATTCCAAAAAAATATAATTTGATCATTTCGTAGTGTTGGTTATGGTTCCCTTGGTCGTATTTGATGACCCGGATAAATATCATGCTATCCAGTACCGGCTCCATATTAAGGCGTCCGGTCTGGACCATGGGAGGCGATAATACAGGCACGACTTGCAGAATTCCAGTTTAATTGCCATAAAATGTCAAAAAATGTAACTTATTCAGTTCGAAGCGTTGGTTATGGTTACTTGGGTCGCATTTGATGTACCGGACAAATATCATGCTATCCGGTACCTCCGTACCAAGGCGTCCGGCCTGGACCATGGCAGGCGATAATACAGACACGACTGGCGGAATTCCAGTTTAATTGCCATAAAATGCCAAAAAATTTAACTTGATCATTTCAAAGCGTTGGTTATGGTTCCTTGGGTCATATTCAATGTCCCGGTCAAATATCATATGATCCGGTACCGGCTTCGTACCAAGGCGTCCAGTCTGGACCATGGGAGGTGATAAATACAGGCACGAATGGCAGAATTCCAGTTTAATTGCCATAAAATGCCAAAAAATGTAACTTGATTATTTCGAAGAGTTGGTTATGGTTCCTTGTATTGTATTTGATGTCCCAGATAAATATCATATGATCCGGTATCGGCTCCGTACCAAGGCGTCCGGCCTGGACCATGGCAGGCGATAATAGAGGCACGACTGGCAGAATTCCAATTTAATTGCCATAAAATACCAAAAAATGTAACTTGATCATTTCGAAGCGTTGGTTATGGTTCCTTGGGTGGTATTTGATGTCCCGGACAAATATCATGCGATCCAGTACCAGCTCCGTACCAAGGCGTCCGGCCTGGACCATGGCAGGCGATATTACAGGCAGGACTAGCGGAATTCCAGTTTAATTGCCATAAAATGCCAAAAAATGTAACATGATAATTTCGAAGAGTTGGTTATGGTTACTTGGGTCGTATTTGATGTTCCGGACAAATATCGTGCGATCCGGTACCGGCTCAATACCAAGGTGTCCGACCTGGACCATGGATGGCGATAATACATGCACGACTGGCGGAATTCCAGTTTAATTGTCATAAAATGTAACTTGATCATTTGGAAGCATTGGTTATGGTTCCTTGGGTTATATTTGATGTCCCGAGTAAATATCATGTGATCGGGTACTAGGTCCGTACCAAGGCGTCCGGCCTGGACCATGGCAGGCGATATTACAGGCACGACTAGCGGAATTCCAGTTTAATTGCCATAAAATGCCAAACAAATGTAACTTGATCATTTCGAAGAGTTGTTTATGGTTACTTGGGTCGTATTTGATTTCCCGGATAAATATCACGCGATACAGTGCCGGCTCCATACCAAGGTGTTCGGCTTGAACCATGGATGGTGATAATACAGGCACGACTGACTGAATTCCAGTTTAATTGCCATAAAATGTAACTTGATCATTTCGAAGCGTTGGTTATGGTTACTTGGGTCGTATTTGATGTCCGAGACAAATATCATGCTATCCGGTACCGTCTCCATAACAAGGCTTCCGGCCTGGACCATGGCAGGCGATAATACATGCACGACTGGCGGAATTCCAGTTTAATTGCCATAAAATGCCAAAAAATGTAACATGATCATTTCGAAGCATTGGTTATGGTTCCTTGGGTCGTATTTGATGTCCCTGTCAAATACCTTGTGATCTGGTACCGGCTTCGTACCAAGGCGTCCGGCCTGGACCATGGCAGGTGATAATATAGGCACGACTAGCGGAATTTGAGTTTAATTGCCATAAAATGCCAAAATATGTTACTTGATCATTTGGAAGCGTTGGTGATGGTTCCTTGTGTTGTATTTTATGTTGCAGAAAAATATCTCGCGATCCGGTACCGGCTCTGTACCAAGGCGTCCGACCTGGACCATGGCAGGCGATAATAGAGGCACGACTGACGGAACTCCAGTTTAATTGCTATAAAATACTAAAAAATGTAACTTGATCATTTCGAAGCATTGGTTGTGGTTCCTTGGGTCGTTTTTGATGTCCCAGTGAAATATCATGTGACCCGGTACCAGCTTCGTACCAAGGCGTCCGACCTGGACCATGGCAGGCGATATTACAGGCACGACTAGCGAAATTCCAGTTTAATTGCCATAAAATGCCAAATAATGTAACTTGATAATTTCGAAGAGTTGGTTATGGTTCCTTGTGTTGTATTTTATGTCCCAGAGTAATATCATATGATCCGGTATCGGATCCGTACAAAGGCGTCCAGCTTGGACCATGGCAGGCGATAATACATGCACGACTGGCGGAATTCAGTTTAATTGCCATAAAATGCCAAAGCATGTAACTTGATCATTTCGAAGCGTTGGTTATGGTTCCTTGTGTCGTATTTATGTCCCGGATAAATATCATGCAATTCGGTAACATCTTCGTACCAAGGAGTCTTGCCTGGACCATGGCAGGCGATATTACAGGCACGAGTTTAATTGCCATAAAATGCAAAAAAATATAAATTGATCATTTCAAAGCGTTGGTTGTGGTTCCTTGGGTCATATTTAATGTCCCGGTCAAATATCATGCGATCCGGTACTGTCTTCGTACAAAGGTGTCCGGTCTGGACCATGGGAGGTGATAAATACAGGCACGACTGGCGGAATTCCAGTTTAATTGCCATAAAATGCCAATAAATGTAACTTGATAATTTCGAAGAGTTTGTTATGGTTCCTTGTGTTGTATTTGATGTCCCAGAGTAATATCATATGATCCGGTATCGGCTCCGTACAAAGGTGTCCAGCTTGGACCATGGCAGGCGATAATACATGCACGATTGGCGGAATTCCAGTTTAACTGCCATAAAATGCCAAAGCATGTAACTTGATCATTTCGAAGCGTTGGTTATGGTTCCTTGTGTCGTATTTGATGTCCCGGAGAAATATCATGAAATTCGGTAACAGCTTCGTACCAAGGCATCTGGCCTGGACCATGGCAGGCGATATTACAGGCACGACTAGCGAAATTCCAGTTTAATATCCATAAAATGCCAAAAAATGTAACTTGATCACTTCGAAGAGTTGGTTATGGTTACTTGGGTCGTATTTGATGTCCCGGTCAAATATCATGCGACCCGATACCGGCTCCGTACCAAGGCGTCCGGGCTGGACCATGGCAGGCGATAATAAAGGCACGACTGATGAAATTCTAGTTTAATCTCCATAAAATGCCAAAAATTGTAACTTGATTATTTCGAAGCGTTGGTTATGGTTCCTTGGGTCATATTTCATATCCCGGACAAATATGATGCAACCCGGTACCGGATTCGTACCAAGGCGTCCGTCCTGGACCATTGCAGGCGATAATACAGGCACGACTGTCGGAATTCCAATTTAATTGCCATAAAATGCAAAAAAATGTAACTTCATTATTTCGAAGCGTTGGTTATGGTTCCTTGGGTCATATTTGATATCCCGAAAAAATATCATGCGATCCGGTGCCGGCACCGTACCAAGGCATCCGGCCAGGACCATGGCAGGTGATAATACAGGCACGACTGGCGGAATTCTAGTTTAATTGCCATAAAATGCCAGAAAATGTAAGTTGATCATTTCGAAGCGTTGGTTGTTGTTCCTTGTGTTGTATTTGATTTCCCAGACAAATATCATGCGATCCGATACCGAATCTGCACCAAGGCATCCGGCCTGGACCATGGCAGGCGATAATACAGGCACAACTGGAGGAATTCCAATTTAATTTCCATAAAATGCCAAGAAATGTAACTTGATCATTTCCAAGCATTGGTTATGGTTCCTTGGGTTGTATTTGATGTCCCAAATAAATATCATGCAATCCAGTACCGGCTCCATACCAAGGCGTCCGACCTGGACCATGGCAGGCGATAATATAGGCACAACTAGCGGAATTCCAGTTTAATTGCTATAAAATGCCAAAAAATGTAACTTGATCCTTTAGAAGAGTTGGTTATGGTTCCTTGGGTCATATTTGATGTCCCGGAGAAATATCATGCGATACGGTACCGGCTCCGTACCAAGGCGTCCGGCCTGGAACATGGCATGCGATAATACAAGCACGATTGGCAAAATTCAAGTTTAATTGCTATAAATTGCCAAAAAAAAATAACTTGATCATTTAGAAGCGTTGGTTATGGTTATTTGGGTCATATTTGATGTCTTGGAAAAATATCACGCAATCCGGTACCGGCTCTGTACCAAGGCGTCCGGACTGGAACATGGCAGGCGATAATACATGCACGACTGGCAGAATTCCAGTTTAATTGCCATAAAATTCCAAAACATGTAACTTGATCATTTCGAAGCGTTGGTTATGGATCCTTGGGTCGTATTTGATGTCCCAGAAAAATATCATGTGATCTGGTAACGGCTCCGTACGTGGCGTCCGGTCTGGACCATGGCAGGCGATAATACAGGCACGACTGGTGGAATTCCAGTTTAACTGCCATAAAATGACAAAAAATGTAAATTGATCATTCCGAAGCATTGGTTATGGTTCCTTGTGTCTTATTTGATGTCTCGGACAAATATTATGAGATTTGGTACTGGCTCCGTACCGAGGAGTCCGGCCTGGACCATGGCAGTTGATAATAAAGACACGATTGACGGAATTCCAAATTAATTGCCATAAAATGTCAAAAAATGTAACTTGACCATTTCGAAGAGTTGGTTATGGTTACTTGGGTTGTATTTGATGTCCCGGAAAAATATCATGCGATCCGATATCGGCTCCATACCAAGGCGTCCAGGCTGGTCCATGGATGGCGATAATACAGGCACGACTGACGGAATTCCAATTTAATTGCCACAAAATTCCAAAAAATGTAACTTGATCATTCCGAAGCGTTGGTTATTGTTCCTTGGGTCGTATTTGATTTCCCAAAAAAATATCATGAGATCCGGTACTGGCTCAGTACCAAGGCGTCCGGCCTGGACCATGGCAGGCGATAATACTGGCACGACTGTCGGAATTAAAATTTAATTGCCATAGAATGCAAAAAAATGTAACATAATTTTTTCGAAGCATTGGTTATGGTTCCTTGGGTAATATTTTATATCCTGAACAAATATCATGCGATTCGGTGCCGGCACCGTACCAAGGCATCCGGTCAGGACCATCGCAGGTGATAATACAGGCACGACTGGCGAAATTCCAGTTTAATTGCCATAAAATGCCAGAAAATGTAAGTTGATCATTTAGAAGCGTTGGTTGTTGTTCCTTGTGTTGTATTTGATGTCCCAGACAAATATCATGCGATTCGGTATCGGCTCTGCACCAAGGCATCCGTCCTGGACCATGGCAGGCGATAATACAGGCACGACTGGCGGAATTCCAATTTAATTTCCATAAAATGCCAAGAAATGTAACTTGATCATTTCCAAGCATTGGTTATGGTTCCTTGGGTCGTATTTGATGTCCCAAATAAATATCATGCAATCCAGTACCGGCTCCATACCAAGGCGTCCGACCTGGACCATGGCAGGCGATAATATAGGCACAACTAGCGGAATTCCAGTTTAATTGCTATAAAATGCCAAAAAATGTAACTTGATCCTTTCGAAGAGTTGGTTATGGTTCCTTGGGTCATATTTGATGTCCCGGAGAAATATCATGCGATACGGTACCGGCTCCGTACCAAGGCGTCCGGCCTGGAACATGGCATGCGATAATACCGGCACGATTGGCGGAATTCAAGTTTAATTGCTATAAATAGCCAAAAAACATAACTTGATCATTTAGAAGCGTTGGTTATGGTTCTTTGGGTCATATTTGATGTCTCGGAAAAATATCATGCGATCTGGTACTGGCTCCGTACCAAGGCGTCAGGACTGGACCATGGCAGGCGATAATACATGCACGACTGGCAGAATTCCAGTATTATTGCCATAAAATGCCAAACAATGTAACTTGATCATTTCGAAGCGTTGGTTATGGTTCCTTGGGTCGTATTTGATGTCCCAGAAAAAAATCATGCGATCCGGTAACGGCTCCGTACCAAGGCGTTATGGCAGGCGATAATACAGGCACGACTGGTGGAATTCCAGTTTAACTGCCATAAAATGACAAAAAATGTAAATTGATCATTTCGAAGCATTGGTTATGGTTCCTTGTGTCTTATTTGATGTCTCAGACAAATATCATGAGATTTGGTACAGGCTCCGTACCGAGGAGTCTGGCCTGGACCATGGCAGTTGATAATAAAGACACGATTGACGGAATTCCAAATTAATTTCCATAAAATGTCAAAAAAATGTAACTTGACCATTTCAAAGAGTTGGTTATGGTTACTTGGGTTGTATTTGATGTCCCGGAAAAATATCATGCGATCCGATATCGGCTCCATACCAAGGCGTCCAGCCTGGACCATGGATGGCGATAATACAGGCACGAATGACGGAATTCCAATTTAATTGCCATAAAATTCAAAAAAATGTAACTTGATCATTTCGAAGCGTTGGTTATGGTTCCTTGGGTCGTATTTGATGTCCCGAACAAATATCATGAGATCCGGTACCGGCTCCGTACCAAGGCGTCCGGCCTGGACCATGGCAGGCGATAATACAGCCACGACTGGCGGAATTCCAATTTAATTGCCATAAAATGCCAAAAAATGTAATTTGATCATTTCGAACCGTTGGTTATGGTTCCTTGGGTCTTGTTTGATGTCCCGGAGAAATATCATGTGACCCGGTACCGGCTCCTTACCAAGGTGTCCGGTGTGGACCATGGCAGGCAATAATAAAGGCACGACTGGCAGAATTCCAATTTAATTGCTATAAAATGCCAAAAAATGTAACTTGATCATTTCGAAGTGTTGGTTATGCTTCCTTGGGTCGAATTTTATGTCCCTGACAAATATCATGCTATCCGGTACCGGCTCCGTACGAAGGTGCCTAGCCTGGACCATGGTAGGCAATAATATAGGCACGACTGGCGGAATTGCTGTTTAATTGCCATAAAAGGCCAAAAAATGTAACTTGATCATTTCGAAGCGTTGCTTATGGTTCCTTGGGTCGTATTTGATGTCTCGGAGAAATTTCATGCGATCCGGTACCGGCTCTGTACCAAGGCATCTGGCATGGACTATGGCAGGCGATAATATAGACACGGTTGGCAGAATTTCAGTTTAATTGCCATAAAATTCCAAAAAATGTAACTTGATCATTTCGAAGCAATAGTTATGGTTCCTTGTGTCTTATTTGATGTCTCATACAAATATCATGAGATTTGGTACCGGCTCCGTACCGAGGAGTCCGTCCTGGACCATGGCAGTTGATAATAAAGACACGACTGACGGAATTCCAAATTAATTGCCATAAAATGTAAAAAAATGTAACTTGACCCTTTCGAAGAGTTGGTTATGGTTACTTGGGTTGTATTTGATGTCCCGGAAAAATATCATGCGATCCGATATCGGCTCCATACCAAGGCGTCCAGGCTGGACCATGGATGGCGATAATACAGGCACGACTGACGGAATTCCAATTTAGTTGCCACAAAATTCAAAAAAATGTAACTTGATCATTTCGAAGCGTTGGTTATGGTTCCTTGGGTCGTATTTGATTTCCTGAAAAAATATCATGAGATCCGGTACCGGCTCCGTACCAAGGCGTCCGGCCTGGACCATGGCAGGCGATAATACTGGCACGACTGTCGGAATTTCAATTTAATTGCCATAAAATGCCAAAAAATGTAACTTAATTTTTTCGAAGCGTTGGTTATGGTTCCTTGGGTCATATTTTATATCCCGAACAAATATCATGCGATTCGGTGCCGGCACCGTACCAAGGCATCCGGCCAGGAGCATCGCAGGTGATAATATAGGCACGACTGGCGGAATTATAGTTTAATTGCCATAAAATGCCAGAAAATGTAAGTTGATCATTTCGAAGCGTTGGTTGTTGTTCCTTGTGTTGTATTTGATGTCCCAGACAAATATCATGCGATCCGGTATCGGCTCTGCACCAAGGCATCCGGCCTGGACCATGGCAGGCGATAATACAGGCACGACTGGCGGAATTCCAATTTAATTGCCATAAAATGCCAAGAAATGTAACTTGATCATTTCCAAGCATTGGTTATGGTTCCTTGGGTCGTATTTGATGTCCCAAAGAAATATCATGCAATCCTGTACCGGCTCCATACCAAGGCGTCCGACCTGGACCATGGCAAGCGATAATATAGGCACAACTAGCGGAATTCCAGTTTAATTGCTATAAAATGCCAAAAAATGTAACTTGATCCTTTCGAAGAGTTGGTTATGGTTCCTTGGGTCATATTTGATGTCCCGGAGAAATATCATGCGATACGGTACCGGCTCCATACCAAGGCGTCCGGCCTGGAACATGGCATGCGATAATACAGGCACGATTGGCGGAATTCAAGTTTAATTGCTATAAATTGCCAAAAAACATAACTTGATCATTTAGAAGCGTTGGTTATGGTGCTTTGGGTCATATTTGATGTCTCGGAAAAATATCATGAGATCCGGTACTGGCTCCGTACCAAGCCGTCCGGACTGGACCATGGCAGGCGATAATACATGCACGACTGGCAGAATTCCAGTTTAATTGCCATAAAATGCCAAACAATGTAACTTGATAATTTCGAAGCGTTGGTTATGGTTCCTTGGGTCGTATTTGATGTCCCAGAAAAAAATCATGCGATCCGGTAACGGCTCCGTACCAAGGCGTCCGGTATGGACCATGGCAGGCGATAATACAGTCACGACTGGTGGAATTCCAGTTTAACTGCCATAAAATGACAAAAAATGTAAATTGATCATTTCGAAGAATTGGTTATGGTTCCTTGTATCTTATTTGATGTCTCAGACAAATATCATGAGATTTGGTACCGGCTTCGTACCGAGTAGTCCGGCCTGGACCATGGCAGTTGATAATAAAGACACGACTGACGGAATTCCAAATTAATTGCCATAAAATGTCAAAAAATGTAACTTGACCATTACAAAGAGTTGGTTATGGTTACTTGGGTTGTATCTGCTGTCCCGAAAAAATATCATGCGATCCGATATCGGCTCCATACCAAGGCGTCCAGCCTTGACCATGGATGGCGATAATACAGGCACGAATGACGGAATTCCAATTTAATTGCCACAAAATTCCAAAAAATGTAACTTGATAATTTCGAAGCGTTGGTTATGGTTCCTTGGGTCGTGTTTGATGTCCCGGAGAAATATCATGTGACCCGGTACCGGCTCCTTACCAAGGTGTCCGGTCTGGACCATGGCAGGCGATAATAAAGGCACGACTGGCAGATTCCAGTTTAATTGCTATAAAATGCCAAAAAATGTAACTTGATCATTTCGAAGTGTTGGTTATGGTTCCTTGGGTCGAATTTTATGTCCCTGAAAAATAGCATGCTATCCGGTACCGACTCCGTACGAAGGTGCCCAGCCTGGACCATGGTAGGCAATAATATAGGCACGACTGGCGGAATTGCAGTTTAATTTCCATAAAATGCCAAAAAATGTAACTTGATCATTTCGAAGCGTTGCTTATGGTTCCTTGGGTCGAATTTGATGTCTCGGAGAAATGTCATGCGATCCGGTACCGGCTCTGTGCCAAGGCATCTGACATGGACTATGGCAGGCGATAATATAGACACGGCTGGCAGAATTTCAGTTTAATTGCCATAAAATTCAAAAAAATGTAACTTGATCATTTCGAAGCAATGGTTATGGTTCCTTGGGTCGTATTTTATGTCCCGGACCAATATCATGTGATTCGGTACCGGCTACGTACCAAGGCGTCCGGCCTGGAACATGGCAGGCGATAATACAGGCATGACTTGGCAGAATTCCATATAATTGCCATAAAATTAAAAAAAAGTGTAACTTTATGGCAATTAAACTGGAATTCCGCCAGTCGTGCCTGTATTATCGCCTGCCATGGTCCAGCCCGGACGCCTTGGTACGGAGCCAGTACCGGATCTCATGATATTTTTCCGGGACATCAAATACGACCCAAGGAACCATAACCAATGCTTCGAAATCATCAAGTTACATTTTTTGGAATTTTATGGAAATTAAATTGGAATTCCGTCACTCGTGCATATATTATCGCCTGCCATGGTCCAGGACGGACGCCTTGGTATGGTGCTGGTACCGGATCGCATGATATTTGTCTGGGACATCAAATATGACCCAAGGAACCATAACCAACACTTCGAAATGATCAAGTTACATTTTTTGGCATTTTATGGCAATTAAACTGGAATTCCGCCAGTCATGCCTGTATTATCACCTGCAGTGGTCCAGGCCGGACGCCTTGGTACAGAGCCGGTACCGGGTCGCATGATATTTTTTCGGGACATTAAATATCACCTAAAGGAACTATAACTAACGCTTCTAAAGGATCAAGTTATATTTTTTGGCTTTTTATGGCTATTAAACTGGAATTCCGCCAGTCGTGCCTGTATTATTGCCATCCATGGTCCAGGCCGGACGCCTTGGTATGGAGTCGATACCGAATCAAATGATATTTTAAAGGGAGATCAAATACAACCCAAGGAACCATAACCAACTCTTTAAAATGGTCAAGTTATATTTTTTGACATTTTATGGCAATTAATTTGGAATTCCATCAGTCGTGCATGTATTATCGCCTGCCATGGTCCAGGCCGGACGCCGTGGTACGTAACCGAATCGCATTATATTTGTCCGGAACATCAAATATGACCTAAGGAAACATAACCAACGCTTCGAAATGATCAAGTTACTTTTTTGGCATTTTATGGCAATTAAACTGGAATTCCGCTAGTCTTGCCTGTATTATCGCCTGCCATGGTCCAGGCCGGACGCCTTGGTATGGAGTCGATATCGAATCAAATGATATTTTAAAGGGAGATCAAATACAACCCAAGGAACCATAACCAACACTTCGAAATGATCAAGTTACTTTTTTGGCATTTTATGGCAATTAAACTTGAATTTCGTCAGTCATGCATGTATTATCGCCAGCCATGGTCCAGGTCGGACTCCTCGATACGAAGCCGACACCAAATCTTATTGAATTTGTCCGAGACATCAAATGCGACACAAGGAACCATAACCAACATTTCGAAATGATCAATTTAAATTTTTTGTCATTTTATGCCAATTAAACTGGAATTCCGCTAGTCTTGCCTGTATTATCGCCTGCCATGGTCCAGGCCGGACGCCTTGGTACGTAGCCGGTACCGAATCGTCTTGCCTGTATTATCGCCTGCCATGGTCCAGGCCGGACGCCTTGGTACAGAGCCGTTACCGGATCGCTTGATATTTTTCTGGGACATAAAATACGAACCAAGGAACCATAAACAACGCTTCGAAATGATCAAGTTACATTATTTGGCATTTTATGGCAATTAAACTAGAATTTTGCCAGTCGTGCATGTATTATCGCCTACCATGGTCCAGTCCGGACGCCTTGGTACGGAGCCAGTACCAGATCGCATTATATTTGTCTAGGACATCAAATACGACCCAAAGAACCATAACCAACGCTTCGAAATGATCAAGTTACATTTTTGGCATTTTATGGCAATTAAACTGGAATTCCGCCAGTCGTGCATGTATTATCGCCATCCGTGGTCCAGGCCGGATGCCTTGGTATGGATCCGGTACCGTATTGCATGATTTTTCTCCGAGAAATCAAATACGACCCAAGGAACCATAACCAATGCTTGAAAATGATCAAGTTACATTTTTTGGCATTTTATGGCAATTAAACTGGAATTCTGCCAGTCGTGCATGTATTTTCGCCTACCAAGGTCCAGGTCGGACGCCTTGGTACGAATCCAGTATTGGATCGCATGATATTTGACCGGGAAATCAAATAGAACCCAAGGAACCGTAACCAACGCTTCTAAATGATCAAATTATATTTTTTGGCATTTTATGGCAATAAAACTGGAATTCCGCCAGTCGTGCCTGTATTATACCCTGCCATGATCTAGGCCGGACACCTTGGTACGGAGCCGGTACAGGATAACATGTCCGGGACATCAAATGCGACCCAATTAACCATAACTAACGCTTCGAAATGATAAAGTTACATTTTTTTGCATTTTATGGCAATTAAACTGGAATTCCGCCAGTCGTGCCTGTATTATCGTCTGCCATGGTCCAGGCCGGACACCTTGGTATGGAGCCGGTACCAGATAGCATGATATTTCTCCGAGAAATGAAATGCAACCCAAGGAACCATAACCAACACTTGGAAATGATCAAGTTACACTTTTTGGCAATTAAATTGGAATTCCGCCAGTCGTGCCTGTATTATCGCCTGCCATGGTCCAGTCCGGACACCTTGGTATGGAGCCAGTACTGGACCGCATGATATTTGTCCGGGACATCATAAAACACATGAAACCATACCAACTCTTCGAAATGATCAAGTTACATTTTTTGGAATTTTATGGCAATTAAACTGGAATTCCGCCAGCCGTGCCTGTATTATCGCCTGCCATAGTCCAGGCCGAACGCCTTGGTACGGAGCCAATACCGAATCACATGATATTTCTCCGGGACATCAAATACGACCTAAGGAACCATAACCAACGCTTCGAAATGATCAAGTTACATTTTTTGGCATTTTATGGCAATTAAACTGCAATTCCGCCAATCGTGCATGTATTATCGCATGGCATGGCCCAAGCCGAACGCCTTGGTACGGAGCCGGTACCGGGTCGCATGATATTTGTGCGGGACATCAAATACAACCCAAGGAACCATAACCAATGCTTCGAAATGATCAAATTACATTTTTTGGCATTTTATGGCAATTAAACTGGAATCTCGCCAGTCGTGCATGTATTATCGCCTACCATGGTCCATGTTGGACGCCTTGGTATGGAGCCGGTACCGGACCGCATGATATTTCTCCGGGACATAAAATACGACCCAGGGAACCATAAACAACGCTTGGAAATGATCAATTTACATTTTTGGCATTTTATGGCTATTAAATTGGAATTCTGCCAGTTGTGCCTGTATTATCGCCTGCGATGGTCCAGGTCGGATGCCTTTGTACGGAGCCGGTACCGGACCGCATGATATTTGTCCCGGACATCAAACACAACCCATGAAACCATAACCAACTCTTCAAAAGGATAAAGTTACATTTTTTGGAATTTTATGGCAATTATACTGGAATTCCGCCAAGTCGTGCCTGTATTATAGCCTACCATGTTCCAGGCCGGACGCCTTGGTAACTAGTCGGTACCGAATCACATGATATTTTTCCGAGACATCAAATACGACCCAAGGAACCATAACCATTGCTTCGAAATGATTAAGTTACATTTTTTGGAATTTTATGGCAATTAAACTGGAATTCCGCCAGCCGTGCCTGTATTATCTCCTGTCATAGCCCATGCCGGACGCCTTGGTAAGGACCTCGTACTGGATCGCATGATATTTCTCCGGGACATCAAATATGAACCAAAGAACCAGAAGCAATGCTTCGAAATGATCAAGTTACATTTTTTGGCATTTTATGGCAATTAAACTGCAATTCCGCCTGTCGTTCCTCTAATATCGCCTACCATGGTCCAAACTGGATGCCTTGGTACGGAGTCGGTACCGGATAGCATGATATTTGTCAGGGACATCAAATACGACCCAAGGAACCATAACCAACGCTACGAAATGATCAAGTTACATTTTTTGGCATTTTATGCCTATTAAACTAGAATTCCGCCAGTCGTGCCAGTATTATCGCCATCCATGGTCCAGGCCGGACGCGTTGGTATGGAGCCAGTACTGGATCGCATGATATTTTTTCTGGATATCAAATACAACCCAAGGAACTATAACCAACTCTTCAAAATCGTCAAGTTACATTTTTAGCATTTTATGGCAATTAAACTGGAATTCCGTCAATCGTGCCTGTATTATCGCCTCCCATGGTCCAGGCCGGACGCCTTGGTACGGAGCCGGTACCGGATGGCATGATATTTCTCCGGGACATCAAATATGACCCAAGGAACCATAACCAACGCTTTGAAATGATCAAGTTAGATATGTTGGCATTTTATGGAAATTAAGTTGGAATTCCGCAAGTCGTGCCTGTATTATCGCCTGCCATGGTCCAGGCCGGACGCCTTGGTACAGAGCCGGTACCGGATCGCATGATAGTTGTCCGGGACATAAAATATGACCCAATGAACCATAAGCAACACTACAAAATGACCAAGTTACATTTTTTGGCATTTTATGGCAATTAAACTGGAATTCAGCAAGTCGTGCCTGTATTATCGCCATCCATGGTCCAGGCCGAACGCCTTGGTATCCCGTGTAGGCGCACTATCTCATCAATATATATCTGGGCTAGCTTGACCGTAGAGTAAGTCATACTGATCGGCAGGAAGTGAGCTGACTTGGCTACTTTGTGGGGTAGGGGACCAGACTGGTGACTGCTGCGAGGAAAGAAATAGAAATAATAGATCTGCGATAGAAGTCGAATACAATTAAGTAACTAGGGGCAAGATACAGACTTTAGAGCGTCAAGTCATACACAAATCGGAGTGAAACCCTATGGCTAAGAGGACTGCGACCGTGAAGGGAGGGATGAGCCTTTTCTGGCTTGAACGGGAAGAAATCCATGAGAGGAAAACTACTTCTTTTAGAAAACAGACTTACTTAGTTCAACAAAAGGTACCGGATCGCATGATATTTATCCGGGACATCAAATGCATCCCAAGAAACTATAACCAACTCTTCAAAAGGATCAAGTTACATTATTTGGCATTTTATGGCAATTAAACTAGAATTCCGCCAAGTCGTACCAGCATTATCGCCTTCCATGGTCCAGGCCGGACGCCTTGGTACCTTGTCGGTACCGAATCGCATGATATTTGTCCGAGAAATCAAGTGCAACCCAAGGATTCTTAACCAGTGCTTAGAAATGATCAAGTTACATTTTTTGGAATTTTATGGCAATAAAACTGGAATTTCGCCAGTCGTGCCTGTATTCTCGCCTGCCATAGTCCAGGCCGGACGCCTTGGTACAGAGACGGTACCGGATAGCATGAAATTTCTCCAGGACATCAAGTACGACCCAAGGAACCATAGCCAATGCTTCGAAATGATCAAATTACATTTTTTGGCATTTTATGGCAATTAAACTGGAATTCCGCCAGTCGTGCATGTATTATCGCCTCCCATGGTCCAGGCCGGACGCCTTGGTATGGAGCCGGTACCAAATCGCATGATATTTCTATGGGACATCAAATACGACCCAAGGAACCACAACGCTTGGAAATGATCAAGTTACATTTTTTGGCATTTTATGGCTATTAAATTGGAATTCTACCAGTCGTGCCTGTATTATCGCCTGCCAAGGTCCAGGCGAGATGCCTTGGTACGGAGATGGTACTGGACCGCTTGATATTTTTTCGGGACATCAAATACAACCCAAGAAACAATAACCAACTCTTTGAAAGGATCAAGTTACATTTTTTTGAATTTTACGGCAATTATAGTGGAATTCCGCCAAGTCGTGCCTGTATTATCGCCTGCCATGTTCCAGGTCGGACGCCTTGGTACGGAGCCAGTACTGAATCACATGATAATCGCCCGGGACATAAAATATGACCCAAGGAACCAAAACCATTGCTTTGAAATGACCAAGTTACATTTTTGGAATTTTATGGAAATTAAACTGGAATTCCGCCAGCTGTGCCTCTACTATCGCCTACCATAGTCCATCCCAGATGCCTTGGTACAGAGCCGGTACTGGATCGCTTTATATTTCTCCGGGAAATAAAATATGACCCAAGGAACCATAAGCAACGCTTCAAAATGATCAAGATACATTTTTTGGCATTTTATGGCAATTAAACTGCAATTCCGCCAGTCGTGCCTGTATTATTGCCTGCCATGTTCCAGGCCGGACGCCTTGGTACGTAGCCGGTACCGAATCACATGATATTTGTCTGGTACATAAAATACGACCCAAGGAACCATAACCCTTTCTTCGAAATGATCAAGTTACATTTTTTGGAATTTTATAGAAATTAAACTGGAATTCCGCCAGTCGTGCCTGTATTATCGCCTGCCATAGTCCATGCCAGATGCCTTGGTACAGAGCCTGTACTGGATCGCGTGATATTTATCCGGGACATTACATATGACCCAAAGAACCATAACCAACGCTTTGAAATGATCAAGTTACATTTTTTGGCATTTTATGGCAATTAAACTGGAATTCCGCCAGTCGTGCCTGTATTATCGCCTGCCATGGTCCAGGCCGGACGCCTTGGTACGGAGCTGGTACCGGATAGCACGATATTTGTCCAGTACATCAAATACGACCCAATTAACCATAACCAACGCTTAGAAATGAACAAGTTGCATTTTTTGGCATTTTATGGAAGTTATACTGGAATTACGCAAGTCGTGCCTGTATTATCGCCTGCCATGGTCCAGATCGGACTCCTTAATACGGAGCCGGTACTGGACATCATGATATTTATCCAAGTCATCAAATATGACCCAAGGAACCATAACCAACGCTTCGAAATGTTCAAATTACATTTTTTGGAATTCCGCCAGTCGTGCCTCTATTATAGCTTTCTTATGGCAATTAAATTGGAATTCCGCCAGTCGTGCCTCTATTATTGCTTTGCATGGTCCAGTCCAAACGCCTTGGTACGGAGCCGGTACCGGATTGCATGATGTTCTCCGGGACATCAAATACGACCCAAGGAACCGTAACCAACGCTTGGAAATGATCAAGTTACATTTTTTAGCATTTTATGGCAATTAAATTGGAATTTTGCCAGTCGTTCCTCTATTATCGCCTTCGATTGTCCAGGCCGGATGCCTTGGTATGGAGCCGATACTGAATCGCATGATATTTGTCCGGGACATCAAATACAACACAAGTAACCAGAACCACTGCTTCGAAATGATCAAGTTACATTTTTTTGCATTTTATGGCAATTAAACTGGAATTCCGCTAGTCGTGCCTATAATATCGCCTGCCATGGTCCAGGCCGGACACCTTGGTACGGAGCCGGTACCGGACCACATGATATTTGTCTAAGACATCAAATACAACCCAAGAAACCATAACAAACTCTTTGAAACGATCAAGTTACATTTTTTTTAATTTTATGGCAATTAAACTAGAATTCCGCCAAGTCGTGCATGTATTGTCGCCTGCCATGGTGCAGGCCGGACGCCTTGGTATGTAGCCGGTACTGAGTCACATGATATTTTTCCGGGACATCAAATACGACCCGAGGAACCATAATCAATGCTCAAAATGATCAAGTTACATTTTTTGGAATTTTATGGCAATTAAACTGGAATTTTGCCAACCGTGCCTGTATTATCGCCTGTCATAGTCCATGCTAGACGCCTTGGTACGTAGCCGGTACTGGATAGCATGATATTTCTTCGAGACATAAAATACGACACAAGGAACCATAACCAACGCTTCGAAATGATCAAGTTACATTTTTTTGCATTTTATTGTAATTAAACTTGAATTCCGCTACTCGTGCCTGTATTATCGCCTTCCATAGTCCAGACTGGACGCCTTGGTACAGAGCCGATACCGTATAACATGATATTTGTCCGGGACATCAAATACGACCCAAGGAACCATAACCAATGCTTCGAAATGATCAAGTTACAATCTTTTGGCATTTTATGGCTCTTAAACTAGAATTCCGCTACTCGTGCCTGTATTATCGCCTTCCCTAGTCCAGACTGGACGCCTTGGTACAGAGCCGATACCGTATAACATGATATTTGTCCGGGACATCAAATACGACCCAAGGAACCATAACCAATGCTTCGAAATGATCAAGTTACAATCTTTTGGCATTTTATGGCTATTAAACTAGAATTCCGCTACTCGTGGCTATATTATCGCCATCCATGGTCCAGGCTGGACGCCTTAGTATGGAGTCGATACCGGATCGCATGATATTTTTCTGGGACATCAAATAAAACCCAAGGCACCATAACGAACTCTTCGAAATGGTCAAGTTACATTTTTTGGCATTTTATGGCAATTAAACTAGAATTCCGACAGTCGTGCCTGTATTATCGCCTGCCATGGTCCAGGACAGACGCCTTGGCACGGAGCCAGTACCGGGTTGCACGACATTGTCCGTGATATGAAATATGACCCAAGGAACCATAACCGACGCTTCGAAATGATCAAGTTACATTTGTTGGCATTTTTTGGCAATTAAACTTGAAATCCGCTAGTCATGCATGTATTATCGCCTGCCATGGTCCAGGTCGGATACTTGGTACGGAGCCGGTACCAAATCTCATGATATTTGTCTGAGACATCAAATATTACCCCAAGGAACGATAACCAACGCTTCGAAATGATTAGTTTACATTTTTTTGAATTTTATAGCAATTAAACTTGAATTCAGCCAATCGTGCATGTATTATCACCTGCCATGGTCCAGGCCGGACGCCTTGCTACGGAGACGGTACCGGGTCGCATGATATTTCCCAGGGAAATCAAATACGACCCAAGGAACCATAACCAACACTTCGAAATGATCAAGTTACATTTTTGGCATTTTATGGCAATTAAATTGGAATTCCGTCAGTCATGCCTGTATTACCGCCTGCCATGGTCCAGGCCGGACGCCTCGGTATGGAGCCTGTACTGGATCACATGATATTTGTTCGGGACATCAAATATGACCTTAGGAACCATAACCAATGCTACAAAAGGATCAAGTTACATTTTTTGGCATTTTATGGAAATTAAACTGGAATTCAGCCAGTCGTGCCTGTATTATAGCCATTCATGGTCCATGCCGGACGCCTTGGTATTGATCTAGTACCGGATCACATGATATTTGTCCGAGACATCAAATACAACCCAAGACACCATAACAAACTCTTTGAAAGGATTTTTTGGCATTTTATGGCAATTAAACTAGAATTCTGCCAAGTCCTGCCTGCATTATCGCCTTCTATGATCCAGACCGGACGACTTGGTACGTAGCCGGTACCGAATCGCATGATATTTGTCCGGGACATCAAATACAATCCAAGGATTCATAACCAATGCTTTGAAATAATAAAGTTACATTTTTTTGAATTTTATTGAAATTAAACTGGAATTCTGCCAGCCGTGCCTATATTATCGCCTGCCATAGTCTAGGCCGGACGCCTTGGTACGGAGCCGGTACCGGATCACATGATATTTATCTGGGACATCAAATACGACCCAAGGAACCATAACCAATTCATCGAAATGATAAAGTTATATTTTTTGGCATTTTATGGCAATTAAACTGGAATTCCGCCAGTCGTGCCTGTATTATCGCCTGCCCATGGTTCAGGCCGGACGCCTTGGTACAGAGCCGGTTCCGGATCGCATTATATTTGTTCGTACATCAAATACTACCCAAGGAACCATAACCAATTCTCGAAATTATCAAGTTACATGTTTTGGCAGTTAAACTGGAATTTTGCTAGTGGTGCCTGTATTATCGCCTGCCAGGGTCCAGGCCGGACACCTTGGTATGGAGCCGGTACCGGATCGCATGATATCGGTCAGCGACATCAAATACGACCCAAGTAACCATAACCAACTCTTTGAAATGATCAAGTTACATTTTTTGGCATTTTATGGCAATTAAATTGGAATTCTGCGAGTCGTGCCCTTTAATATCGCCTGCGAAGGTCCAGGCCGGACGCCTTGGTACGAAGCTGGTACCGGATCGCATGATATTTCTCTAGGACATCAAATACGACCCAAGGAACCATAACCAACGCTTCGAAATGATCAAGTTACATTTTTGGCAATTTATGGCAATAAAACTGGAATTCCGTCAGTCGTGCCTCTATTATCGCATGCCATGGTCCAGGCACGCCTTGGTACAGAGCCGGTATCGGATCGGGAGATATTTTTTCTGGAGCATCAAATACAACACAAGGAACCATAACCAACGCTTCGAAATGGCAGGTGATAATACAGGTCCGGGACATCAAATATGACCGAAGGAACCATAACTAACGCTTCGAAATGATCAAGTTACATTTTATGATAATTAAACTGGAATTCCGCCAGTCGTGCATGTATTATCGCCATTCGTGGTCCAGGTCGGACACCTTGGTATGGAGCCGGTACCGGATTGCATGATATTTGTCCGGAACATCAAATAGGGCCCAAGGAACCATAACCAACGCTTCGAAATGATCAAGTTACATTTTATGATAATTAAACTGGAATTCCGCCAGTCGTGCATGTATTATCGCCATTCGTGGTCCAGGTCGGACACCTTGGTATGGAGCCGGTACCGGATTGCATGATATTTGTCCGGAACATCAAATACGACCCAAGTAACCATAACCAACTCTTTGAAATGATCAAGTTACATTTTTTGGAATTTTATGGCAATGAAACTGGAATTCGGCTAGTCGTGCTTGTAATATCGCCTGCCATGGTCCAGGTCAGACGCCTTGGTACGGAGCTGGTACCGGATCGCATGATATTTGTATGGGACATCAAATATGACCCAAGGACCCATAACCAGTGCTTCGAAATGATCAAGTTACATTTTATGGGAATTAAACTGGAATTCCCCCAGTCGTGCCTGTATTATCGCCATCCATGGTCCAGGCCGGACACCTTGGTATGGAGCCGATACCGGATCGCATGTTATTTGTCCGGGACATCAAATACAACCCAAGTAATCATAACAAACTCTTCGAAATTATCAATTTACATTTTTTGGCATTTTATGGAAATTAAATTGGAATTCCGCTAGTCATGTCTGTATTATCGCCAGCCATGGTCCAGGCCGGACGCCTTGGTACGAAGCTGGTACCAAATCGCTTGATATTTCTCCGGGACATAAAATACGACTCAAGGAACCATAAAATGCTTCGAAATGATCAAGTTACATTTTTTGGCATTTTATGGCAATAAAACTGGAATTCTGTCAGTCGTGCCTCTATTATCGCCTGCCATGGTTCAGGCTGGACGCCTTGGTAAAGAGCCAGTACCGGATCGCGAGATATTTTTCTGGGACATCAAATACAACACAAGGAACCATAACCAATGCTTCAAAATGATCAAGATACATTTTTTGGCATTTTATGGCAATTAAACTGGAATTCCGTTAGTCGTGTATGTATTATCACCTGCCATGGTCCAGGCCGAACGCCTTGGTACGAAGCCGGTACCGGATCACATGATATTTGACCGGGACATCAAATACGACCCAAGGAACCATAACCAATGCTTCAAAATGATCAAGATACATTTTTTGGCATTTTATGGCAATTAAACTGGAATTCCGCCAGTCGTACCTGTATTATCGCCTGCCATGGTACAGGCCGGACGCCTTGGTACGGAGCCGATACCGGATAGCATGATACTTTTTCGGGACATCAAATACGACCCAAGTAACCATAACCAGTGCTTCGAAATGATCAAGTTACATTTTATGGCAATTAAACTGGAATTCAGCCAGTCGTGCATGTATTATCACCATCCATGGTTCAGGCCGGACACCATGGTATGGAGCCGGTACCGGATAACATGATATTTGTCTGGGACATCAAATACAACCCAAGTAACCATAACCAACTCTTCTAAATGATCAAGTTACATTTGCTTGGCATTTTATGGCAATTAAACTTGAATTCCGTTAGTCGTGCCTGTAATATCGCCTGCCATGGTCCAGGCCGGACGCCTTGGTACAGAGCTGGTACCGGATCATATGATATTTGTCCGGGAGATTAAATATTACCCAAGGAACCATAACATATGCTTCTATATGATCAAGTTACATTTTTTTGTCATTTTATGGCAATTAAACTTGAATTCCGCTAGTCGTGCCTGTATTAGCGCCTGCCATGGTCTAGGCCGGACGTTTTGGTACGGAGCCGATACTGGATCGCATGATATTTTTCCTGGACATCAAAATATGACCCAAGTAACCATAACCAACAATTCGAAATGATCAAGTTACATTTTTTTGTCATTTTATGGCAATTAAACTTGAATTCCGCTAGTCGTGCCTGTATTAGCGCCTGCCATGGTCTAGGCCGGACGTTTTGGTACGGAGCCGATACTGGATCGCATGATATTTATCCAGGACATCAAATACGACCCATGGAACCATAACCAAAGCTCTGAAATGATCAAGTTACATATTTTTTGGCTTTTTATGGCAATTAAACTGGAATTCTGACAGTCGTGCCTGTATTATCGCCTGCCATGGTTCAGGCCAGAGGCCTTGGTACGGAGCCAGATCGCATGATTTTTGTCCGGGACAGCAAATACGACCAAAGGAACCATAAACAACGCTTTGAAATGATCAAGTTACATTTGTTTGGCATTTTATGGCAATTAAACTAGAATTCCGTTAGTCGTGCCTTTAATATCGCCTGCCATGGTCCAGGCCGGACACCTTGGTACGGAGCTGGTACCGGATCGCGTGATATTTGTCCAGGACATCAAATATTACCCAAGGAACCATAACCAACGCTTCAAAATGATCAAGTTACATTTTATGACAATTAAACTGGAATCCGCTAGTCGTGCATATATTATCGCCATCCATGGTCCAGGCCGGATGCCTTGGTATGGAGCCGGTACTGGATCGCTTGATATTTGTCCGGGACATCAAATACCGCCCAAGATACTATAACCAACACTTCGAAATGATCAAGTTACATTTTTTGGTATTTTATGGCAATTAAATTGGAATTCTGCTAGTGGTGCCTTTATTATCGCCTGCCATGGTCCAGGATGGACGCCTTGATACGGTGACGATACCGGATCATATGATATTTTTCTGGGACATCAAATACAACACAAGGAACCATAACCAACTCTTCGAAATGATCAAGTTACATTTTTTGGTATTTTATGGCAATTAAATTGGAATTCTGCTAGTGGTGCCTTTATTATCGCCTGCCATGGTCCAAGCCGGACACCTTGGTACGGAGCCGGTACCGGATAGCATGATATTTTTATGGTACATCAAATACGACCCAAGTAACCATGACCAACGCTTCGAAATGAACAAGTTACATTTTTTGGCATTTTATGGCAATTAAACTGGAATTTCGCAAGTCGTGCTTGTATTATCGCCTTCCAAGGTCCAGACCGGACGCCTTAATACGGAGCCGGTACTGGATATCATGATATTTATCCAGGTCATTAAATACGACCCAAGTAACCATAACCAACGCTTCGAACTGATCAAATTACATTTTTTTGGCATTTAATGGCAATTAAACTGGAATTTCGCCAGTCATGCCTCTATTACCCCCTGCCATGGTACAGTCCAGACGCCTTGGTACGGAGTCGGTACCGGATTGCATGATATATCTCCGGGACATCAAATACGACCCAAGGAGACATAACCAACGCATGGAAATGATCAACTTACATTTTGTGGCATTTTATGGCAATTAAATAGGAATTTTGCCAGTCGTGCCTCTATTATCGCCTACGATGGTCCAGGCCGGATGCCTTGGTATGGAGCCGATACCGAATCGCATGATATTTTTCCGGGACATCAAATACAACACAAGTAACCATAACCAACGCTTCGAAATGATCAAGTTATATTTTTTATGGAAATTAAACTGGAATTCCGCCAGTCGTGCCTATATTATCGCCTGCCATGGTCCAGGCCGGGCACCTTGGTACGGAGCCGGTACCGGACCGCATGATATTTGTCCGGGACATCAAATACAACCCAAGAAACCATAGCCAACTCTTCGAAACGATCAAGTTACATTTTTTTTAATTTTATGGCAATTAAACTGGAATTCCGCCAAGTCGTGCCTCTATTGTCGCCTGCCATGGTCCAGGCCGGACGCCTTGGTACGTAGTCGGTACTGAATCACATGATATTTTTCCGGGACATCAAATACGACCCGAGGAACCATAATCAATGCTTCAAAATGATCAAGTTATATTGTTTGGAATTTTATAGCAATTAAACTGGAATTTCGCCAGTCGTGCCTATATTATCGCCTGCCATAGTCCATGGCGGATGCCTTGGTACGGAGCCGGTACTGGATAGCATGATATTTATCCGGGACATAAAATACGACACAAGGAACCATAACCAACGCTTCAAAATTATCAAGTTAATTTTTTTTGCATTTTATTGTAATTAAACTTGAATTCTGCCACTCGTGCCTGTATTATTGCCTGCCATAGTCCAGACTGGACGCCTTGGTACAGAGTCGGTACCGGATAGCATGATATTTGTCCGGGAAATCAAATACGACCCAAGAAACCATAACCAATGCTTCAAAATGATCAAGTTACATCTTTTGGCAATTTATGGCTATTAAACTAGAATTCCCATAGTCGTGCCTGTATTATCTCCATCCATGGTCCAGGCCGGACGCCTTGGTATGGATCCGATACCGGAGCGCATGATTTTTTTCTAGGACATCAAATAAAACCCAAGGAACCGTAACAAACTCTTCGAAATGGTCAAGCTACATTTTTCGTCATTTTATGGCAATTAAACTGGAATTTCGACAGTCGTGCCTGTATTATCGCCTGTCATGGTCCAGGCCGGATTCCTTAGTACGGAGCCAGTACCGGGTCGCATGACATTGTCCGTGAAATGAAATATGACCCAAGGAACCATAACCAACGCTTTGAAATGGTCAAGTTACATTTTTTGGCAAGTAAACTTGAAATCAGCTAGTCATGCTTGTATTATCGCATTCCATCGTCCAGGTCGGATCCTTGGTATGGAGCCGGTACCAAATCTCATGATATTTGTCCGAGACATCAAATATGACACAAGGAACCATAACCAACGTTTCGAAATGATTTGTTGACATTTGTTGGAATTTTATGGCAATTAAACTGGAATTCTACCAGTCGTGCATGTATTATCGCCTGCCATGGTCCAGTCCGGAAGCCTTGGTGAGGAGCCGGTACTGGATCGCATGATATTTGTCCGGGACATCAAATACGACCCAAAGAACCATAACCAACGCTTCTAAATGATCAAGTTACATTTTTTGGCATTTTATAGCAATTAAACTTGAATTCAGCAAATCGTGCCTGTATTATCACCTGCCATGGTCCAGGCCGGATGCCTTGCTACGGAGCCGGTACCGGATCGCATGATATTTCCCAGGGACATAAAATATGAGCCAAGGAACCATAACATACACTTCGAAATGATCAAGTTACATTTTTTGCATTTTATGGCAATTAAACTGGAATTCCGCCAATCGTGCCTGTATTACCGCCTGCCATGGTCCAGGCCGGACGCCTTAGTACGTAGCCTGTACCGGATCATATGATATTTGTCCGAGACATCAAATATGACCCAAGGAACCATAACCAATGCTACGAAATGATCAAGTTACATTGTTTTGGCATTTTATGGTAATTAAACTGGAATTCAGCCAATCGTGCCTGTATTATCACCTGCCATGGTCCATGATGGACGCCTTGGTACCGATCTGGTACCAGATCGCATGATATTTATCCGGGACATCAAATACAACCCAAGAAACCATAACCAACTCTTCGAAAGGATTTTTTGGCATTTTATGGCAATTAAACTAGAATTTTGCCAAGTGGTGCCTGCATTATCGCCTTCCATGATCCAGGCCGAACGCTTTGATATGTAGCCACTACCGAATCACATGATATTTGTCCAGGACATCAAATACAACCCAAGGATTCATAATCAATGCTTTGAAATTATCAAGTTACATTTTTCTGAATTTTATTGCAATTAAACTGGAATTCCGCCAGCCATGCCTGTATTATCGCCTGCCATAGTCCAGGCCGGACGCCTTGGTACAAAGCCGGTACCGGATCACATGATATTTCTCATGGACATCAAATACGACCCAAGGAACCATAACCAACGCTTCAAAATGATCAAGTTATATTTTTTGGTATTTTATGGCAATTAAACTGGAATTTCGCCATTTGTGCCTGTATTATCGCCTGCCATGGTCCAAGCCGGACGCCTTGGTACGAAGTCGGTAACGGGTCACATGATATGTTTCCGGGACATTAAATATGACCCAAGGAACCATAACAAATGCTTCGAAATGATCAAGTTACATTTTTTGGCATTTTATGGCAATTAAACTGGCATTGCGCCAGTTGTGCCTGTATTATCTCCTGCCATGGTCCAGGCCGGACGCCTTGGTATGAAGCCGGTACCGCATCGCATGATATTTTTCCGGGACATCAAATATGACCCAAGGATCCATAACAAACGCTTTGAAATGATGACGATACATTTTTTGGCATTTTATGGCAATTAAACTGGAATTCTGCAAGTCGTGCTTGTATTATTGCCTGCCATGGTCCAAGGCGGACGCCGTGGTACGTAGCCGGTACTGAATTGCATGATATTTGTTTGGTACATAAAATATGACCCAAGGAATTATCACCAAAACTTTGAAATGATCAATTTACATTTTTTGGCATTTTATGGCAATTAAACTGGAATTACGCCAGCCATGCCTGTATTATCGCCTGCCGTGGTCCACGGCGCACTCCTTGTTACGAAGCCGGTACCGAATCTCTTGATAATTGTCCGAGACATCAAATACGACACAAGGAACCATAACCAATGCTTCGAAATTATTAAGTTAAATTTTTTGGCGTTTTATGGCAGACTAGAATTTCGCCAGTCTTGCCTGTACTATCGCCTGCCATGGTCCAGGCCGGACGCCATAGGGAGCCGTTACCGGATCATATGATATTTTTCTAGGACATCAAATACGACCCAAGGAACCATAACCAACGCTTCAAAATGATCAAGTTACATTTTTTGGCATTTTATGGCAATTAAATTGGAATTCCGTCATTCGTGCTTGTATTATCGCCTGCCATTGTCCAGGCCGGACACCTTGGAACGGAGTCGGTACCGGATCGCATGATATTTGTCCGGGATATAATATATGACCCAAGGAACCATAACTAACGCTTTGAAATGATCAAGTTACATTATTTGGTATTCTATAGCAATTAAATAGGAATTCCGACAATCGTGCCTATATTATCGCCTGCCATTGTCCAGGCCGGACGCCATGGTAAGGAGCCGGTACCGGGTCACATGATATTTTTCCGGCATATTAAATATGACCCAAGGAACCATAACCAACACTTCGAAATGATCAAGTTACATTTTTTTTCATTTTATTGCAATTAAACTGGAATTCCGCCAGTCGTGCCTGTATTAGCGCCTGCCATGGTCCAGGCCGGACGCCTTGTTACGGTGCCGGTACCGGATCGCATGATATTTGTCCTGGACATCAAACACAAGCCAAGGAACCATAACCAATGCTTTGAAATGATCAAGTTACATTTTTGTCATTTTGTGGCAATTAAACTGGAATTCCGCCTATCGTGCCTCTATTATCGCCTACCATGGTCTAGGCCGGACGCCTTGGTACAAAGCCGGTACCGGATCGCATGATATTTCTCCAGGACATCCAATAAGACCCACGGAACCATAACCAACCGCTTCGAAATGATCAAACTACATTTTTTTGCATTTTATGGCAATTAAACTGGAATTCTGCCAGTCGTGTATGTATTATCGCCTGCCATGGTCCAGGCCGGACGCCTTGATACGCAGCCGGAACCGGATCTCATGATATTTATCCGGAACATCAAATACGACCCAAGGAACCATAACCAACACTTCTAAATGATCAAGTTAATTTTTTTTGCATTTTATGGCAATTAAACTGGAATTCCGTCAGTCGTGTATGTATTATCGCCTGCCATTGTCCAGGCCGGACGCCTTGGTATTGAGCCGGTACCGAATCGCATGATATTTGTCCGGGATATCAAATATGACCCAAGGAACCATAAACAATGTTTCGAAATGATCTAGTTACATGTTTTGGCATTTTATGGCAATAAAACTTTAATTCCGCCAGTCGTATTATCGCCATCCATGGCCCAGGCCGGACACCTTGGTATGGAGTTGCTAACGGATCGCATGATATTTTTCAGGGAAATCAAATACAACCCAAGGAACCATAACCAACTCTTCGAAATGATCAAGTTGCCTTTTTTGGCATTTTCTGACAATTAAACTTGAATTCCGCCAAGTCATGCCTATATTATCGCCTGCCATGGTCCACGCCGGACGCTGTGGTACGTAGCCGGTACCGAATCACATGATATTTTTCCGGGATGTCAAATATGACCCATGGAACAATAACCAAACCTTCAAAATGATCAAGTTACATTTTTTGGCATTTATTGCAATTAAACTATAATTCCGCCAAGTCGTGCCGGTATTATGTCCTGCCATGGTCCAGGCCGGACGCCGTGGTACGTAGCTGGTACCGAATTGCATGATATTCGTTCGGGAAATTAATATGAATCAAGGAACCATAACCAAAACTTCGAAATGATTAAATTACATTTGTTGGCATTTTATGGCAATTAAACTGGAATTCAGCCAGTCGTGCCTCTATTATCGCCATCCATGGTCCAGGTCGGGCGCCTTGGTATGGATCCGATACCGGATCGCGTGATATTTGTCCGGGACATCAAATACAACCCAAGAAACCATAACCAACTCTTCAAAAGGATAAAGTTACATTTTTTGATAGTTTATGGCAATTAAACTAGAATTCTGCCAAGTCGTGCCTGCATTATCGCCTTCCATGGTCCAGGCCGGACGACTTGGTACGTAGCAGGTACCGAATCGCATGAGATTTGTTCGGGATATCAAATACAACCCAAGGATTCATAACCAATGCTTCGAGATGATCAAGTTACATTTTTTTGGAATTTTATGGCAATTAAACTGGAATTTCGCAAGTCGTGCCTGTATTATTGCCTGCCATGGTCTCAGCTAGACGCCGTGGTACGTAGCCAGTAACGAATCTCATGATATTTGTTCGGTACATCAAATATGACCCAAGGACCAAAACTTTGAAATGATCAAGTTACATTTTTTGGCAATTAAATTGGAATTGTGCCAGTCATGCCTATATTATCGCCTGCCGTGGTCCAGGTCGGACGCCTTGGTACGGAACCGGTACCGAATCACATGATATTTTTCCCGGACATTAAATACGACCCAAGGAACCATAACCAATGCTTCGAAATGATCAAGTTATATTTTTTCGCATTTTATGGCAATTAAACTGGAATTCCGTCAGTCGTGCCTCAATTATCGCCTGCCATGGTCCAGGCCGGACGCCTTGGTACAGAGCTGGTACCGGATCGTATGATATTTGTCCGGGACATTAAATATGACCCAAGGAACCATAACATACCCTTCGAAAAGATCAAGTTACATTTTTTGGCATTTTATGGCAATTAAACTGAATTCCGCCAGTCGTGCCTGTATTAGCGCCTGCCATGGTTCAGGTCGGATGCCTTGGTACGAAGCCGGTACCGGATCGTATGATATTTGACTGGGACATCAAATACGACCGAAGGAACCATAACCAACACTTCGAAATGATCAAGTTACATTTTTTGGCATTTTATGGCAATTAAACTGGAATTCTGCTAGTCGAGCCTGTAATATCGCCCCCCGTGGTTCAGGCCGGACACCTTGGTAAAGAGCTGGTACCGGATCATATGATATTTTTCCGGGACATTAAATATAACCCAAGGAACCATAATATACGCTTCGAAATGATCAAGTTACATTTTTTTGGCATTTTATGGCAATTAAACTGGAATTCTTGCCAGTCGTGCCTGTATTAGCGCCTGCCATGGTCTAGGCCAGACGCCTTGGTACGGAGCCGATACCATATCGCATGATATTTGTCCTGGACATCCAAATATGACCCAAGGAACCATAACCAACAATTCGAAATGATCAAGTTATATTTTTTGGCATTTTATGGCAATTTAACTGGAATTCCGTCAGTCGTGCCTCTATTATTGCCTGCCGTGGTCCAGGCCGGACACCCTTGTACAGAGCCGGTATTGGATCGCATGATATTCTCCAGGACATCAAATACGACCCATGGAACCATAAACAATGTTCTGAAATGATCAAGTTACATATTTTTGGTATTTTATGGCAATTAAACTGGAATTCTGCCAGTCGTGCCTCTATTATCGCCTGCCATGGTCCAGTCCGGAGGCCTTGGTACGGAGCCGGTACCAGATCTCATGATATTTGACCGGGACATCAAATATGACCCAAATATAAACTTGAATTCAGCCAGCCGTGCATGTATTATCGCCATCCATGGTCCAGGGCGGGCGCCTTGGTATGGATCCGATACCGGATCGTGTGATATTTGTCCGGGACATCAAATACAACCCAAGAAACCATAATCAACTCTTAGAAAGGATAAAGTTACATTTTTTGGCAGTTTATGGGAATTAAACTAGAATTCTGCCAAGTCATGCCTGCATTATCGCCTTCCATGGTCCAGGTCGGACGACTTGGTATGTAGCCGGTACCGAATCACATGAAATTTGTCCGGGACATCAAATACTACCCAAGGATTCATAACCAATGCTTCAAAATGATCAAGTTACATTTTTTGGAATTTTATGGCAATTAAACTGAAATTCCGCAAGTCGTGCCTGTATTATTGCCTGCGATGGTCTAGGCTAGACGCCGTGGTACGTAGCCAGTACTGCATCGCATGAAATTTGTTCGGTACATCAAAAATGACCCAAGGAACCATAACCAAACTTTCAAATGATCAAGTTACATTTTTTGGCATTTTATGGCAATTAAATTGGAATTATGCCAATCATGCCTATATTATCGCCTGCCATGGTCCAGGTCGGACGCCTTGGTACAGAGCTGGTACCGGATCGTATGAGATTTGTCCGGGACATTAAATATGACCCAAGGAACCATAACATACGCTTCGAAATAATCAAGTTACATTTCTTGGCATTTTATGGCAATTAAACTGGAATTTCGCCAGTCGTGCCCGTATTAGCGCCTGCCATGGTCCAAGTCGGACGCCTTGGTACGAAGCCAGTACCGGATAGCATGATATTTGACTGGGACATCAAATACGACACAAGGAACCATAACCAACACTTCGAAATGATCAAGTTACATTTTTTGGAATTTTATGGCAATTAAACTGGAATTCTGCTAGTCGTGCCTGTATTATCGCCTGCCATGGTCCAGGCGAGACGCCTTGGTATGGAGCCAGTACCGGATAGCATGATACTTGTCCGGGACATCAAATACGACCCAAGTAACCATAAACAACGCTTCGAAATGATCAAGTTATATTTTTTTGGCATTTTATGGCAATAAAACTGGAATTCGGTTAGTCGTGCCTCTATTATCGCCTGCCATGGTCCAGGCCGGATGCCTTGGTAAAGAGCCGGTACCGGATCGCATGATATTTATCCAGGACATCAAATACGACCCATGGAACCATAACCAACGATCTGAAATGATCAAGTTACATATTTTTTGGCATTTTATGGCAATTAAACTGGAATTCTGACAGTCGTGTATGTATTATTGCCTGCCATGGTCCAGGCCGGCCTTGGTACGGAGCCGGTACCAGATCTCATGATATTTGTCCGAGACATCAAATACGACCAAAGTAACCATAAACAACACTTCGAAATGATCAAGTTACTTTTTTTGACATTTTATGGCAATTATATTGGAATTCTGCCAGTCGTGCCTGTATTATCGCCTGCCATGGTCCAGGCCGGCCTTGGTATGAAGACGATACCGAATCGCATGATATTTGTCAGGGACATTAAATACGACCCAAGGAACCATAACCATTGCTTCGAAATGATCAAGTTATATTTTTTTGGCATTTTATGGCAATTAAACTGGAATTCTGCTAGTCGAGCCTGTAATATCGCCTCCCATGGTCCAGGACGGACGCCTTGGTATAGAGCTGGTACCGGATCATATGATATTTGTACGGGACATTAAATATGACCCAAGGAACCATAATATACGCTTCTAAATGATCAAGTTACATTTTTTGGAATCTTATGGCAATTAAACTGGAATTCCGCCAGTCGTGCCTGTATTAGCGCCTGCCATGATCTAGGCCGGCCGTTTTGGTACAGAGCCGATACTGGATCGCATGATATTTGTCCTGGACATCAAAATATGACCCAAGGAACCATAAAAAAAATTTCTAAATGATCAAGTTACATATTTTTTGGCATTTTATGGCAATTAAACTGGAATTCTGACAGTCGTACCTGTATTAGCGCCTGCCATGGTCCAGGCCGGACGCCTTGTTACGGTGCCGGTACCGGATCGCATGATATTTGTCCTGGACATCAAACACAATCCAAGGAACCATAACCAATGCTTTGAAATGATCAAGTTACATTTTTGTCATTTTATGGCAATTATATTGGAATTCCGCTAGTCGTGCATGTATTATCGCCTGCCATGGTCCAGGTCGGACGCCTTGGTATGGAGCCGGTATCGGATAGCATCATATTTGTCCGGGATATCAAATACAACCCAAAGAAACCTAACCAATACTTCCAAATGATCAAGTTACATTTTTTGGCATTTTATGGCAATTAAACTGGAATTCTGCTAGTTGAGCCTGTAATATCGCCTCCCATGGTCCTGGCCGGACGCCTTGGTACATAGCTGGTACCGAATCATATGATATTTGTCCGGCAGATTAAATATGACCCAAGGAACTATAACATATGCTTCTAAATGATCAAGTTACATTCTTTGTCATTTTATGGCAATTAAACTTGAATTCCGCCAGTCGTGCCTGTATTAGCGCCTGCCATGGTCTAGGCCGGACGCCTTGGTACGGAGCCGATACCGGATCGAATGATATTTGTCCTGGACATCCAAATACGACCCAAGGAACCATAACCAACAATTCGAAATGATCAAGTTATATTTTTTGGCATTTTATGGCAATTAAATTGGAATTCCGTCAGTCGTGCCTGTATTATCGCCTGCCACGGTCCAGGATGGACGTCTTGGTACAGAGCCGGTACCGGATCGCATGATATTTATCCAGGACATCAAATACGACCCATGGAACCATAACCAACGCTCTGAAATTATCAAGTTAAATTTGTTTTGGCATTTTATGGCAATTAAACAGGAATTCTGACAATCGTGCCTGTATTATCGCCTGCCATGGTCCAGGCCGGAGGCCTTGATACGGAGCCGGTACCAGATCGCATGATCTTTGTCCGAGACATCAAATACGACCAAAGGAACGATAAACAATGCTTCGAAATGATCAAGTTACATTTTTGGCATTTTATGGAAATTATATTGGAATTCCGCCAGTCGTGCCTGTATTATCGCCTGCCATGGTCCAGGCCGGAGGCCTTGGTATGGAGCCGGTACCGAATCGCATGATAATTGTCTGGGACATTAAATACGACCCAAGGAACCATAACCATTGCTTCGAAATAATAAAGTTACATTTTTTGGCATTTTATGGCAATTAAACTGGAATTCCGCCAGTCGTGCCTGTATTATCGCCTGTCATGGTCCAGGCCGGACGCCTTGGTATGGAGCCAAGATCGGATCGCATGATATTTTTCCAGGACATCAAATACGACCCAAGTAACCCTAACAAATACTCCGAAAAGATCAAGTTACATTTTTTTGCATTTTATGGTAATTAAACTGGAATTCCGCAAGTCGAGCCTGTAATATCGCCTCCCATGGTCCAGGTCGGACGCCTTGGTACAGACATGGTACCGGATTGTATGATATTTTTCCGGGACATTAAATATGACCCAAGGAACCATAATATACACTTCTAAATGATCAAGTTACATTTTTGGGCATTTTATGGCGATTAAACAGGAATTCCGCCAGCCGTGCCTGTATTAGCGCCTGCCATGGTCTAGGCCGGACGTTTTGGTACGGAGCCGATACTGGATCGCATGATATTTGTCCTGGACATCAAAATATGACCCAAGGAACCATAACCAACAATTCAAAATGATCAAGTTATATTTTTTGGCATTTTATGGCAATTAAACTGGAATTCCATCAGTCGTGCCTCTATTATCGCCTGCCATGGTCCAGGCCGGATGCCTTGGTACAGACCCGGTACCGGATCGCATGATATTTATCCAGGACATCAAATACGACCCATGGAACCATAACCAACGCTCTGAAATGATCTAGTTACATATTTTTTGGCATTTTATGGCAATTAAACTGGAATTCTGACAGTCGTGCCTGTATTATCGCCTGCCATGGTCCAGGCCGGAGGCCTTGGTACGGAGCCGGTACCAGATCACATGATTTTTTTACGGGACATCAAATACGACCAAAGGAACCATAAACAACGATTCGAAATGATCAAGCTACATTTTTTGGCATTTCATGGCAATTATATTGGAATTCCGCCAGTCGTGCCTGTATTATCGCCTGCCATGGTCTAGGCCGGAGGCCTTGGTATGGAGCCGGTACCGAATCGCATGATATTTGTCTGGGACATTAAATACGACCCAAGGAACCATAACCATTGCTTCGAAATGATCAAGTTATAAATTTTGGCATTTTAAGGCAATTAAACTGGAAATCCGCCAGTCGTGCCTGTATTATCGCCTGCCATGGTCCAGGCCGGACGCCTTGGTATGGAGCCTGTATCGGATAGCATGATATTTTTCCGAGACATCAAATACGACCCAAGGAACCCTAACCAATACTTCGAAATGATCAAGTTACATTTTTTGGTATTTTACGGAAATTAAACTGGAATTCTGCTAGTCGAGCCTGTAATATCGCCTCCCATGGTCCAGGCCGGACGCCTTGGTACAGAGCTGGTACCGGATCGTATGATATTTGTCCAGGACATTAAATATGACCCAAGGAACCATAATATACGCTTCCAAATGATCAACTTACATTTTTTGGCATTGTATGGCAATTGAACTGGAATTCCGCCTGTCGTGCCTGTATTAGCGCTTGCCATGGTCTAGGCCGGACGTTTTGGTACGGAGCCGATACTGGATCGCATGATATTTGTCCTGGACATCAAAATATGACCTAAGGAACCATAACAAACAATTCGAAATGATAATGTTATATTTTTTGGCATTTTATGGCAATTAAACGGGAATTCTGTCAATCGTGCCTCTATTATCGCCTGCCATGCTCCAGGCCGGATGCCTTGGTACAGCGACGGTACTGGATCATATGATATTTATCCAGGACATCAGATACGACCCATGGAACCATAACCAACGCTCTGAAATGATCAAGTTACATATTTTTTGGCATTTTATGGCAATTAAACTGGAAGTCTAACAGCCGTGCCTGTATTATCGCCTGCCATGGTCCAGGCCGGAGGCCTTGGTACGGAGCCGGTACAGATCACATGATTTATGTCCGGGACATCAAATACGACCAAAGGAACCATAAACAACGCTTTGAAATGATAAAGTTACATTTTTGCATTTTATGGCAATTATATTGGAATTCTGCCAGTCGTGCCTGTATTATCACCTGCCATGGTCCAGGCCGGAGGTCTTGGTATGGAGCCGGTACCGAATCGCATGATATTTGTATGGGACATTAAATACGACCAAAGGAACCATAACCATTTCTTCGAAATGATCAGGTTAAATTTTTTGGCATTTTATGGCAATTAATTTGGAATTCCGCCAGTCGTGCTTGTATTATCGCCTGCCATGGTCCAGGCCGGACGCCTTTGTATGGAGCCTGTATCGGATAGCATGATATTTTTTCGGGACATCAAATACGACCCAAGGAACCCTAAACAATACTTCAAAATGATCAAGTTGCATTTTTTGGCATTTTATGGCAATTAAACTGGAATTCTGCTAGTCGAGCCTGTAATATTGCCTACCATGATCCAGGCCGGACGCCTTGGTACAGAGCTGGTACCGTATCGTATGATATTCGTCCAGGACATTAAATATGTCCCAAGGAACCATAATATACGCTTCTAAATGATCAGGTTAAATTTTTTGGCAGTTTATGGCAATTGAACTGGAATTCCGCCAGTCGTGCCTGTATTAGCACCTACCATGGTCAAGGCTGGACGTTTTGGTACGGAGCCGATACTTGATCGCATGGTATTTTTCCTGGACATCAAAATATGACCCAAGGAACCATAACCAACAATTCGAAATGATCAAGTTATATTTTTTGGCATTTTATGGCAATTAAACGGGAATTCTGTCAGTCATGCCTCTATTATCGCCTGCCATGGTCCAGGACGGATGCCTTGGTACAGACCCGGTACCGGATTGCATGATATTTATCCAGGACATCAAATACGACCTATGGAACCATAACCAACGCTCTGAAATGATCAAGTTACATATTTTTTGGCATTTTATGGCAATTAAACTGGAATTCTGACAGTCGTGCCTGTATTATCGCCTGCCATGGTCCAGGCCGGAGGCCTTGGTACGGATCCGGTACCAGATCGCATGATTTTTTTCCGGGACATCAAATACGACCAAAGGAACCATAAAAAACGCTTCGAAATGATCAAGTTACATTTTTTGGCATTTTATTGCAATTATATTGGAATTCCGCCAGTCGTGCCTGTATTATCGCCTTCCATGGTCCAGGCCGGAGGCCTTGGTATTGAGTCGGTACCGAATCGCATGATATTTGTCTGGGACATTAGATACGACCTAAGGAACCCTAACTAATACTTCAAAATGATCAAGTTACATTTTTTGGCATTTTATGGCAATTAAACTGGAATTCTGCTAGTCGAGCATGTAATATCGCCTCCCATGGTCCAGGCCGGACGCCTTGGTACAGAGATGGTACCGGATCGTACGATATTTGTCCAGGACATTAAATATGACCCAAGGAACCATAATATACGCTTCTAAATGATCAAGGTACATTTTTTGGCCGTTTATGGCAATTAAACTGGAATTCCGCCAGTCATGCCTGTATTAGCGCCTGCCATGGTCTAGGCCGGACGTTTTGGTACGGAGCCGATACCGGATCGCATGATATTTGTCCTGGACATCAAAATATGACCCAAGGAACCATAACCAACAATTAGAAATGATCAAGTTATATTTTTTGGCATTTTATGGCAATTAAACTGGAATTTCGTCAGTCGTGCCTCTATTATCGCCTGCCATGGTCCAGGCCGGATGCATTGGTACAGAGCCGGTACCGGATCACATGATATTTATCCAGGACATCAAATACGACCCATAGAACCATAACCAACGCTCTGAAATGATCAAGTTACATATTTTTTTGCATTTTATGGCAATTAAACTGGAATTCTGACAGTCATGCCATTATTATCGCCTGCCATGGTCCAGGCCGGAAGCTTTGGTACGGAGCCGGTACCAGATCGCATGATTTTTGATCGGGACATCAAATACGACCAAAGGAACCTTAAACAACATTTCAAAATGATCAAGTTACATTTTTTGGCATTTTATGGCAATTATATTGGAATTCCGCCAGTCGTGCCAGTGTTATCGCCTGCCATGGTCCAGGCCGGAGGCCTTGGTAAGGAGTCGGTACCGAATCGCATGATATTTGTCTGGGACATTAAATACGACCCAAGGAACCATAACCAACGCTTCGAAATGATCAAATTATATTTTTGGCATTTTATGGACATTAAACTGGAATTTCGCATGTCGTGCCTGTATTATCGCCTGCCATGGTCCAGGCCGGATGCCTTGGTACAGAGCCGGTACCGAATCGCATGATATTTGTCTGGGACATTAAATACGACCCAAGGAACCATAACACACCCTTCGAAATGATCAAGTTACATTTTTTGGCATTTTATGGCAATTAAACTGGAATTCCGTCAACCGTGCCTCTATTATCGCCTGCCATGGTTCAGGCCGGATGCCTTGGTACAGAGCCGGTACCG
>ML316205.1:742-33487 GCA_005239505.1 Nicotiana paniculata | reverse complement strand
TATATATATAATCCAAGTATTTAACTTGTAATATGTGGGAATTACTTACCTTGACATGGATGATGAAGATGGAGCTCCAAAATCTGGTCGGCTCCCATGGAGGAAATGAGATGAAATGAGCCAAAATCATTTTTTCTAAATTATACACTGCACAAGCGACCCTTCTTCGTGTTCCCGAGCCCCCTATCGCGTACGCGATGAACAAAATTCTCAAAAGCCTTTTTCAAACTCTTCTCAGACAGCCTCTAGTATAATAGCTATAACTTTTTGTACAAAACTCCAAATGATGAATGGTTTAACTTTTTGTAAATTAGATACCAATATCTACAACTTTAATGGTTTGGTTATCTTCCAAGTCCTTATATATTTTGAGATATAAGATTCCAAAGTCAGCCCTGTGCAACACAAATTTCTTCTTCGAATTCCCGGACAGCCAGTAGTGTACTAGCCATAATTTTTTGTACGGAAATCTAAATGCTAAATGGTTTACCTTTATGAAAACTAGACACAAAGAACTAAAACTTTTGTTTATGGATAATCTTTAAATTTCTTATAGATTGCGAGATAAGAGCCTCTGAAGTCAGATCTGTGTAGCAGAGATTTCCTTCTTCGCGAACGCGAGAGTCCCTCCACGAACGCGAAGAACAAAATCCCAGAAGCCAAATCCTTCTTCGCGAATGCGAGAGCAACACCAGACACCAGCATCAGCTATTGCAAAACAACCCGAAATGATCTGAAACTACCCCGAAACACACCCAAGACCTCAAATCAAATCAAATAACATTGAAATCACGAATCAAACCTCAATTCAAGCTTAATGATCTTTTGAACTTCCAACTTCTACATTCGATGCCGAAACTCATCAAATCACGTCCGATTGACCTTGAAATTTTGGACACAAGTCACATTCGATATTATGGACCTACACCAACTTCCAGAATCGGAATCCGACCTCGATATCAAAAAGTCCACTTCCAGTCAAACTTCTAAAAAATATTCAAATTTCTAACTTCCGCCAAATGCCCCCAAAATGACCTACGGATCTCCGAATCCACTTTCGGACGCGCTCCCAATACCAGAAATACCGTACGGAGCTATTTCCAAACTCAGAATCCCAACCAGACATCGATAACATTGAAATACACCTCAACCCAAATTTATGAAATTCTTCCAAACTGTCAATTTCCACAATAGGCACCGAAACGCTCCCGGGTCATCGAAAATCTGATCCGGACATACGCCCAAATACAAAAATCATCATACGAAATCGTTGGACCTTCAAATTCCGATTCCGAGGTTATTTACACAAAAATCGCACTTTAGTCAATTCCTCCAACTTAAAGCTTCCGAATTTAGAATTGTCTTTCCAAATCAACTCCGAACTTCCCGAAATTCAATCCTGACCACGCGTACAAGTCATAATACCTGAACTGAAACTGCTCATGGCCTCAAACCGTCGAGCGACGATTTAGAGATCAAAACGACCGGCTGGATCGTCACATGCCTAGCGGCGGCTTTGGGCGCCATCATGGCCTATAGGAAAATTGGGTCGTGACAATAGTATATTGTGATTAATGTTGTACCATAGTATACTGTGATTACTGGTATGCTAAATGGTATTTATACAACTAGTATATTCTTGGTATACTAAGTTTTCGTATACTATGATTACTGTTGAATCACAATATACTTTATGTGAGTTTTTTGAAATGGTATTTTCAATACTGTTAGTACACTACACATTAGTCTACCATAGTTTAACAATCATGGTATTCCTAGTATTATTCATATACTACTTTTTCGTATACCATAATTACTATTCAATCATGGTATATTTTATTTGAGTATATTAAATGGTATTACCAATATTATTAGTATACTATACATTAGTATACAACAATTACTATTGAATTATGATATTCCTGATATTCTTGGTATGCTACAAATATATATAACATGATTAGTGTTGAATCATGGCATATGTTACTTGAGTACATTAAATAGTATACTCAATATTCTTGGTATAATATATTGGTATATAATAATTAGTGTTACATCCATATTATACTTTGTTTGAGTATGTTAAATGGTATATCCAATATTCTTGATATTACTACACATTGGTATATCATAATTACTTTTGAATCATAATATCTCATATTCTTGATATACTACGTAGTGATATAACATGATTAGTGTAGTATACAAAATTCTAGGATTCACCGATTTAACTATAAAAAACAAAAAAAATATGAAAAAGGTGACAAATTTTTTATTATAAAACCTAAAATTTCTTACCAAATTGAAAAAAAATATCAACAAATATAAAATAAAAAAATTCAAAAAAAAGTGACAAGATAACTCTCGGTAATTGGAATAGCTTAATGATTGTATATAAAATATTCCAATACTATTTTAGGACTCGATTATTTATGTAAAAAGAGGAAAAATGAAAAACAAAAGTCAAATAAATTGATAAAAATTTTGACGGAGGTATTTTACTGAAAAATAACTAAAAAACTAAGATGAAAAGTAATAATAAAAAGGATAGGAAGTGACAGATGTTTTGGACAAAATGATTGTACTTTAAAGAATAAAATTTAAGAAAAATAAAAAAAACAAACAAAAAATAAGAAGAAAAAATAAAGTAAAAAGAGTGAGGGGTTGTTACTAGAAAGAACAAAAAATAAAAATATAAAATAAAACTGACTACAAAAAAAACTAAAAAGAATGCATAATTTTATTACAAAAAGGTAAAAAAAAAAAGCAACCATAAGATAGAAAAAATAAAAAAGTGAAAAAATTAACAAATATTGTAATGAAAAAAGTAAAGTTAATAAAAAATACAGCAAGAAATCCATAAATTGAGACAAGAAAAAAATAAAACAAAAAAGAGTGAGTGATTATTACTAGAAAGAAAAAAAATAATAACTAAAAAAAGAAAAAAGTAAAAGGCAGTGCAATATTTTAATAAAAAGAAAAAAAATAAAGTGAAAAAACAACATCAAAATAGGATAAAAATAAAGTAAATAAAATAAAATAAAAGGAAAAAAAGGAGGGCCAGGTAAAGCAACGGCTTTACAAGCCTCCCTTTGAGCCACCCCTGCCATATATAAATACAACATTATCATGCTTAACATACTGGAATGCCAAAAGTGTTGTCAATAGAGGAAGTTTCACCTCGATTTCTGAAATAGGATAAAAAGAAAACATCTCATAGTAATAATTAGGTTCAAATATAAGAACCAACCAACCATCAGAGCTGGCACAAAAGCATGCTTCTTGAATTATGTACTTTAGGATATTTATTCAAAATACGATTTGGTATTTTGAAAGATTAAACTTTCATAATAAAAGATGTAGAAGTTAAATCCCATATGATCACTAAATTCACAAATCTTGGAGTTTCAAAAGCCAAAGGGCTAAGAGATCTGATGGCCTAATAAATTCATGAGCAAGATTTGATCTCCATGGCAAATGGCAACAATGTCACGCAATGGTGAAGCCACAAGCAATGAAGAAAAAAACGAGAGTAAGTGTGTATATATATATATATATATTGCGAATCACACGTCCTAGGGATAATACTTCTACGTTGTATATATACCAGTAAAATTTTCCTTTTGACTTTACTTCTTTTCTTTCTCAAAAGCTAATTATGCATCATATAATATATAGAGATATTTTGAGTGAAATTTGTCCCTTTAAGGTCGTTTCGTTACTATGATTTCATTACAAAGTGGGACGGGATATCATTAGCATAAAATATCTTCTTTTGTATTTTGCATTTATCTTCGGAAAAATGATCTATTCCTTTTATTTTTTAAAAATCTCTCTTTATCGGGCTAGGAGTATGTGACTAGTAAATGCTTGAATCTCTTTAAAGACATCGAAAATCTGCGCCTCTGCCAAAAGAATTAGTTTTGTTGTGTTTTTGTACTGATTCAACGTAAATCACGTAAACGCATCCAATATTTTCACTTCAAAATCCAAAATCAATGCATTTACAAAGACTAGATAGTTGGTGCCTGTGTTGTGCACGGGCTTAAGCCCGACATCATTAATTGTACCATGGTCTATAATATTATTCTACCAAGAATGTTTGACACTGAAAAGATAATTTCTGAAAGAAGAAGAGTATTGCAGAGAAAGTAGAGAGAATTCTTATTGATTTTGGGATCAATTACAATGGAATAGAACTCCTCTATTTAATGGGGGAAAGTGACTTAGTCACCAAGTAACAAACCCTACAATCTCTCTAAAATATAGACATTTACCATAAATAAAATATTATTTATAACACTCCCCCTTGAATATTTATTCAACAGATAATGTGTCTCGTTAAAACCTTAACTTAAATAAAATCAAGTGGGAAAAAAATTCTAGTAAAGGAAAAAGAGTACACATATCTAACAATACGTCTTTTGGTTGCCTCGTTAAAAATCTTGTAAGGAAAACTCAGTGGGACAAAACCTTGTAAGGAAAAATGAGTACAACGCGTATTAACTCCCCTTGATGAGAGCATCAATTCACATCTTTGAGTCTTTGCATCGCAATCTTGTGCACTAGCTTTTTGGAGGTTGACGTCACCAGAGAATTGATGAATAAATCATCCATATGAACTTCAATGAATATGTTGCACCTTGAAAATCCTCGCTATCACATTATCATGCTTATAGAGAATTGATAATTCATTCAACTTAACTTTTTCTCAAATGTTTATCATTTCTCCCCCTCATGTTAGAAAAACTAACTTGTTTCTTCAATTTTGGGAACTCATCTTTGTGCGTTATGGTGTTAATCAAAATATACACCACACATCAATAATAATAAGATAGAATTATTTGGTTCCTGACCCTGGACCAACTGTAAGGTGAGAATGTAGTATACTTTTGTATATAACATATATCAAACGGTTATAAATAACGTTGTTCTCATAAGCAATAGTTTAGTTATAAGTGGATGCAATCAATAAATCGTTTTGCTAAACCAGTTGTGATGTAACCAACTTATCAAGATGGAACTGTCTTGAATAGAAAATCTGAAATTATGCTCTAAATTAAATTATTGAGCAAGTTACCTCACAAACACCAGGTTGCGGGTCAATAATAATCGCACATTTAACCAACTCATAGATGCATTTTATGTGGTATACATGATAGGTGAATGAGCCCATATTCACCTTTTATAAATTTCATAATTCAAGGGGTACAATCCCAATTTTTGCTGGTATAATAATCCGAGAACAAACAAAATAAGAGAATTCGTAAAGAACTTTCTTCTTCTTTAATATTTATCCATGTGAATTCTCTTTTATTTTTGCACATCATACTTAAATTAGCATGGCTAAAATCAATTATGCCAACTGGATAAATTATCAATATTGATAAACTTCAAGTATCAATAAACTCCAAGTTTATTGTGGGATTCTTTTATTTATGTAGTACAAACTGAAGAATAAAGTGGGTAACTTTTCACATACATATTACCCTGCTACAAGTTGAAGTAATAGAAAATATTAAATCTTTCCTTTATTTATAATCTCAATATAAGCAACCGTTTTCGCGAATATTTTAGAAACTTAATAAGTTTATTTGAGACTTACTACAACACAATGCCTTATGATAATTAATTTTAATCCTCCAAAATAATAATAATTGGCTCTTCCAAATATCTCAATTAATTTTGTACTACCACATATTCATCAGCATCCGTACGGTGAATATCTCTTTCAAAGAGAAAGTTATACCATAATGGTCATGGTCAAAATTATATGCAAGATTTGTTTCTTGCATTACTATTATCCTTTAATAATCACATTATCAAAATATTTTGGCATAATCACAATAGGTATGTGATCAATGACCATTCATGCCATAACAATGAAATTATTTTCTTATTTCATCTCAAACCTCCTTTTAGAGGTGAGTGTGGTATATTCACTACCACTAGCACGTTCATATTCTTCCAAGAATGAATATGTATTCATAAATCAGATGTTATCACATTCACATCATGAATTGACCATAATCATCTATATGTGCTTTGTAAAATCTCAGGTCAAATTGATGACAAATATTACTTTCACAGAATGAAAGATTATTTTGAGAATCCTTATTGTTCTCATTATTACAATGATGACGATTATAATTTCGTCTTTCGCCACGTCCACATCCATTGATACCTTCACGATAATAATTTTATCTTCTTTCAGACTTATTACATGTTGCTATCAGATTCTCTTAAGGGGAATGGGAATGAAGCAAATTCAATGGGACAGGTTTTAACTTCTTATGCTCATAATCATACATGTTTGATCATGGCAAGACATAGAAATTTTACCACTTGGGATGATTATAATTTCTTGCAAACTCTATTAAAGTTATAATCAAAGTTTATTGTCTTTGCTTGTATTTAAAATCAAATTATAGAATAAAAGAGAAAGATACGGTAAAATACTTACCTTAAATCCAGAATTTAATCATGAAGGAAGTTCATGGAACAATTGACAATCATTATGCTCAATCTCAAAGCTTCTACTCAATTGATTAGAGTCTCGTGCTGATAACGTGTTATGAAACAATAAAAGAAGAAGAAGAGTATTGCAGAGAAAGTAGAGAGAGAATTCTTATTGATTTTGGGACCAATTACAATGGAATAGAATCCCTCTATTTATAGGGAAAAAGTGACTTAGCCACAAAGTAACAAACCTTACAATCTCTAAAATATAGACATTCACCATAAATAAAATACTATTTATAACAATTTCTTACTTATTTAACTGTTTAGCAAGTTTACTAAAAGGAAGAGCACTATCAAGCTAATTAGATATTAACATAATAATGCTATTATGTACATTCATTTGAAGAACAAATATGTACAAGATATGAAATATACATTTGCAACAGTATATTCTTCGCGCCTACTTCAATGAGAAAGACAAAAGAAGATGCATGTGTGGTAAAAGTCTCACTCCATAAACATTTATTGTCCTTCTCTTTTGTAGTAGTATCGCAATAATACCCAACGAAAGTATCGGAACGTAATTAAACGTCCAATTCCTAAATTTCAGAGTCCCTTGGGGCAAAACGAGGACGAGAAGCAAAAGAAAATAGTTTGGAGAAGGTCTAGAAAAATAGTAGAGTGGAAGCTACAATTTTCCCGCATATATATGTTATATAAAGAAATAGTTGGCTAAGTAACTTTATTACTTCCTAGTAAAAAAGAAAAACTCCAAAAGACATAGAGTGAGGTAAACCAAAAGGCACAAAACTAAAATGAGATGCCTATATTGATCGTAATTGTAACGACTCGGGCATTCATTTTGACAATTTGTGTTTCGTTGGGCAGTTTAAGGTCTCGAGCATCTTCGTATTATGTATTATGACTTGCATGGGTGGTCGAATTCAGTTTTCGGATGATTCGGGGTCAATTTGGAAGAGGGTTCTTGTTTTAGAAGCGTAGGAGATAAGACATGACTGGAGTTTTGAATTTTGTGTAGACGACTCCGAAATAGCATTTTGATGATTGCAATAGTTTCCTATGTCAATTTTGGACTTAGGCGTGCGTTCGAATTTGGATTTGGAGGTCCGTAGGGTTATTTGAAGCATTTCGGCGAAAATTAGAAAGTTGAAATTTTGGGAAGGTTGAGAGGTTTGACTAAGAGTTAAATTTGTTGATATCGGGCTCGGACTGCAATTCCGAGAGCTGGATTAGCTCTATTATGTTATTTGGGACTTGCGTGCAAAATTCGGTGTCATTCCGGGTTGATTTGATATGTTTCGGCACAAATTTTGGAAGTTGGAAGATTTGAAAGTTCATAAGTTCGATTCGAGGCGCGATTCGTAATTTTGACATTGTTGGATGTGATTTGAGGCCTCGACTAAGTTCATATCATATTTTAGGATGTCTTGGTATATTTGGTTGAGGTCCCGGGGGGCCTCGGGTGGATTTCAGATGGTTAACGGTTTGGATATTGGACTAGGAATTTCTGGGCTGCTGGTTCTGGTGCGTCGCGCCTGCGAGTCTTGGTGTGCAGGTGCGTGACCGCTTTTGTGAGAGTTTATTCACTTCTATGATATTTGTGCCACCCTGTTGAATCGCTTCTATGACTGGAGGACCGCAGGTGCGAGGACGCATCTGCGGAAGGTGGATCCTAGATGCGCGTTGGAGGCTCCAGGTGATGTTTTCTTCTGCGGAGTTTGAGATGCTTCTGCGCAATCGCAGATGTGCAACTATGGTCGCAGGTGAGATCTCCGTGTGGGAAAGTGAAGACCGCAAATGCGAAGAATTGGCTCGCACTAGCGAAAGCGCAAATGCACTTGTGTGTCCACAAATGCGGAAGTTCTAGACAAAATCATATAAGTCGAGGGTCTGGCCATTTTCTTCATATTTTGAGTTGTAGACGTCAGTTTTGGGAGATTTTTCGTGGGTATTTCAAGCAACTCATTGGGGTAAGTGTTTTCTACCCGAATCTTGTTATATTATCTTTTCTGTAACTTGTTTATCCTTAATTGAAGCTATTATTATTACCTTTTCCGTAATTACTTATCCTTAATTGAATTTGTTGTATCACTTCCGTAATTGCCCAACCTTAAATGAAGTTTTGTTATTCCTTATCATTGTTGACTTATCCTTATTTGGAATTATTGATTCGTATTACTCTCTTATCATCGAATTGTACTTTTGCGGAATCATTGCTACACATTTTATCTCCCTTGTTGAGTTATTCTTGTTGAAACTATTATTCCCTGTTGTGTCTTTCTTTGTGAGCTCGTTCTTGCGTCCCTTTGTTTTCTGGAGTTCCTGAGTTGATTTACTTGCCGTATTCTCGTGTTATTGTTGTTGTATTCAGTATTGTTGAGCCAAGGGCTATGTGTGGTTGTGATATTGAAACTGTTTTGAGGAAATGTTGTGGCATGAGGGCACATATTGTGAAAGTCATTTATTTGAGTTGTTATGTTTTGGCATAAGTGTTATTGTTGAGATAATTGTTATATTGTTTGCATGAGGATTCTGCCGTGTTCTTGTTATTGTGTTTGCACGAGGTTTCTGCCATGCGGTTGTTATTGTGTTTGCACGAGGTTTCTGCCATGCGGCTGTTATTGTGTTGCACGAGGTTCTGTCGTGCGGTTGTTATTGTATTGCACGAGGTTTCTGTCGTCCCGTTATTATCATTGATAAGCATGTGGTGGTATAAGGTCAGGGTATTGAAATGCATAAGGCGAGATAAGGTGCGCTTCAAACGCGTGGCTAGTAGGGTAACTATTAGAAGTCATGCGGTGTGACAAGGTGGGATAAAACATAGGATGCTATTTCGGGAAAAAATAATTTTCAAAACTAAATGTAAAGGCTCCCGCAGTGATATAAGAAAAGTGTGTGATTCATTTTATGATTTGAGACTATGAGGCGGTTCCTCGAGAGGGATCTTGTTGTCATTTCCCCCTTCTTTTGTACTTGTCTTTGATTGTTGTCTTCTTAGCATACTATTCATTGTCTTCCTATATGCTGATCTTTTTACTTATTTCTATATAGCTAATCTTGTTGTACTAGTCATTGCTTCAACTTCATTGCTATTGTTATTACATTGTATATTTCGTGGTGATCGTTTCTATGTGCCATTCATTATCTCTACCCTTATTTGTTGACTTGAATTGTGGTAGAACACTTGCACAAGCACACACATAATTAAATATCCCAAATCAGTTTAAGAAGATGAATCCTAACGTTGGTGACCATTACACATACTCTTGTCTACTTGCCTTCTATGTGAGGATTTTTCTATCTGCACTTGAGTCGTCTGTGCGGTTATTAGTTGTAATGTGAGCACAATATGCCAAGTGATTGGGGTTCATGAATTGGGACCCATGAGCTATGATTATGAGGTTCGGTACCTCCTGGAAATGCTTGAACAGAGCTGGTGTGAAACCGGTTGTTCTTATTAAGTTGTTGTTGGTTTTCCTTTATTTGGTTTCACCGGACTTAGACTGTGATCAGTTTACTCTACAACATTATTACCTGACTGCTTCCTGTTGAATATTGTTGTTACCATTGTATCCCTGCAAGTATTGTTTGGTATTCCTTATCCTGTTTAGCATATTAATATTGTTTCCCTGTTAGTTCATCTTCACACTTGCTCAGGTTGTTTAGTCCGGTAGGTTTCTTGATTGTCCCTCGTCACTAATCCACCGAGGTTAGTCTTGATACTTACTGGGTACCGCTGTAGTGTACTCATACTACGCTTCTGTACATTTTTGTGCAGATCCAGGCGGCACGGTTGTTGTTGATTTTTAGCTGGCTGGTCGAGCATTACTGTGGAGACCCAAGGTAAACCTACCGTCGCGTTCGCAGGCCTCAGAGTCACCCTCTAATTTTGTATTTTTATTGTTTAGTTTTTATTCCGAACAATTATATTTAGGGATTCTCCTAGTAAACTCAGTAGATCTTATGACTTGTACTACCGGTTTTGGAAATTTAAGTTGTGTATAAGGATATCTAATTCATATTTATCATTTGATGGTTGAATTCTTTTATTATTTCAGTAAGTGTTAGGCCTGCCTAGTCTTAGAGACCAGGTGCGTCGCGACATCCTACAGAGGAAAAATTGTGGTCGTGACAAGTTGGTATCAGAGCTTTAGGTTTATAGGTGCTACGAGTCATAAGTGAGTTTAGTAGAGTCCGGAGGTTGTTTCACTCGAGAAGGTCATTTTAGAGTAATGGTCTAGCTTCTTTGAGGTAAGTATCTTGCCTAACGCGAGGTAATGAGTCATGCTCGGGCTGATTTGTGGAAATTTGACCGTTTAGGGCTCTTAGGTTCTTATATTCATTAGATATGAAGTTGTTTTGTCATGTTAAATACCCCATTTACTAGTTTCACCTTTACGTGTCTTATTTGTAATTAATTTCTTCATGTTCCACCCTTATTGCCAATTAAACTCTTATATGCTTTAACTGAAGTTGTTGCCTCTTCTATTTCCATGCTATCCTCCCCTAATTGCTTATCCTTAATTGAAGTTATTATTATCTTTTCTCTAATTTTTCCATCCTTAATTGAAGTTATTACTATTACCTTTTCCGTAATTACTTTTTGTTGTATCTCCCGCGGTGATATAAGGAAAATGTGTGATTAATTTTATTATTTGAGACTATGAGATGGTGCCTCGGGAGGGCTCTTGTTGTCATTTCCTCATTCATTTGTACTTGTCTTTGATTGTTGTCTTCTTAGCAGACTATTAATTGTCTTCTTCTGTGATGAACTTTTTGCTTATTTCTATGTAGCTAATCTTGTTGTGCTAGTCGTTGCTTCACCTTCATTTCTGTTGTTATTACATTGTAAATTTCGTGGTGATCATTTCTATGTGCCATTCATTGTCTCTCTCTTATTTGTTGACTTGAATTGTGGTAGAACACTTGCACAAGCATACACGTTATTAAATCGTCCAAATCGATTTTAGAAGATGAATCCTGACGTTAGTGTCCATTATACGTACTCTTGTCTACTTGCCTTATGTGTGAGGATTGTTCTATTGGCACGTGAGTCGTCCGTGCGGTTATTATTTGTAATGTGGGCACAAGATTCCAAGTCATTAGGGTTCATGAATTGGGACCTGTGAGCTATGATTATGAGGTTCGGTACCTCGTGGAAATGCTTGAACAAAGCTGGTGTGAAACCGATTGTTCTTATTGAGTTGTTGTTGGTTTTCCTTTATTTGATTTCACTGGACTTAGACTGTGATCAGCTTACTCTACAACATTATTACCTGACTACTTCCTGTTGAATATTGTTGTTACTAGTGTATCACTACAAGTATTGTCTGGTATTGCTTATCCTATTTAGCTTTATATTAATATTGTTTCCCTATTAGTTCATCTTCACACTTGTTCAGGTTGTTTAGTCTGGCAGGTGTCTTGACTATCACTCGTCACTACTCCACCGAGGTTAGTCTTGATACTTACTGAGTACCGCTGCGATATACTCATACTACGCTTCTGCACATTTTTGTGCAGATCCAGGTGCCACGGTTGTTGTTGATTATTAGCTGGCTGGTTGAGCATTGTTGTGGAGACTCAACGTAAACCTTACGTCGGGTTTGCAGGCCACGAAGTCACCCTCTGATTTTGTATTTGTATTGTTTAATTTCCATTCCAAACAGTTGTATTTAGGGATTCTCCTAGTTCACTCAGTAGAGCTTATGACTTGTTCCCGGTTTTGGAAATTTTAAGTTGTGTATAAAGATCTCTAATTCATATTTATCATTTGATGGTTGAATTCTTCTATTATTTCAGTAAGTGTTAGGCCTACCTAGTTTTAGAGACTAGGTTCCATCACGACATCCTAGGGAGGGAGAATTGGGGTCGTGACAAGTTGGTATCAGAGCTCTAGGATCATAGGTGCTACGAGTCATAAGAGAGTTTAGTAGAGTCTTGCGGATCAGTACAGAGACGTTTGTACTTATCTTTGAGAGGCTACGAAACTATTAGGACAGTTTCACTTCCTTCATTCCTGACGTGCGAGTTTATTGATCTCGAAGTTTTGCACCTTTTGAGATGGGTGATTTTCCACGTAAAATTGATGTGTTCATTTTATTGCTTGTTACTTTACGCTTGAGGAACACGATAAAGAACCAGGTTCTTTAGTAATCCATACGGGCACTCAAATTAACAATTGGTATCAGATCGGATTCTCTCATTTACACGGCTAACACCTAGAGAGATATTGGAAGCAAGATGAGTGCTCCACCCGGAATTAATGAAGGGCAATTAACTACTAGGCCACCCTTGTTCAATGGAATATACTACAGTTGGTGGAAAGCATGAATGAAGGACTTCCTAACATCTGAACACTATGAATTGCGGACCATAGTGAACCAAGGTCTTTTAATTTCCTGCTAACCAAAATGCACAAATGAAACAGTTCCTAAGGACCCTTCCAAATTTGTGGCAGTAGATTTCATAATGATGGAGAAGAATGCAAAGGCTAAAAAATCCATATTAGTGGACTTGGTCCTGATGAGTACAATAGAATTTCTGTGTGCTCTAATGCGAAACAGATACAGGATGCACTCCAAATTACTCATGAAGGAACAAACCAAGTAAAAAGATCAAGAATTGAGCTACTCATGAGAAACTATGAGCTTTTCTCCATGAAGGAGTCTGAGCTCATCCAGGATATGATGACTAGGTGCACTATAATAATCAATAAACTGAAATCACTTGGAAAGGTGTTTATCTTAGAAGAGTTGTTTAGCAAAGTTCTAAGAATCATTCCAGCTTCATGGGAATCAAAAGTCACTGCAATCCAGGAAGCCAAGGAATTGGACAAAATCTCACTTGATGAGTTGGTTGGAAACTTAAAATTGCATGAAATGAGAAAGATAGAACTGCACAAGGAAGAACCAAAGAAGGATAAGGCCTTGTGTTCTTAAAGCGTCTGAGGATTATGAATCGGACTATGATGATCCTGATCTAGCAATGTTTGCCAAGTTCAAGAGGTTCATGAAGAATTCTAAAAATGCATCCAGGAGAGAGACCAGTAGTAAGCCCAAGCAGATTAACAAAGCTAACTATGATGGGTGCTACAAGTGTGGCAAGCTAGACCACATGGTCAAGGACTGCCCAATGTGGGAAATTGAGCAGAGTGAAGAACGAGTTGGAAAGGAGAAACATGAGAAGATGAGAGAAAAGGGTTCCAACAAAGGAAAAATCCTAGGCAAGGGATTTACTGAAGCAATGAAGCATACATTCTTAGTAGCATATGAGGACAGTGGAAGTGATCAAGAGAAAGAAAATGAGGATGATACTATAAGTCTCTATGTTGTGATTGATGAACACCTAGCTGTGAACACAGAACCCCCAGTACAACTTGGAATGCACATTGGAAGACCTCCTTTGTTTGATGAACGCAAGCTGCGTATGAATATATTTCTTCAGGCTTCTGACTTTGACGAATGGATAATTGTCTATCATGGTTGGATAGTGAAGGTAACAAGTGCAACAAAAGATAAGAGGAATACAATAAGGAAGATCGTCAGCTAGTTCAGAAAAATGCTAAAGCAAAGGACCTGCTCTACATAAGCTTGCCTAGAAACACACTCCTCAGAGTATCCACTTCCATCTCTGCTCATGATATATGTAGGACCTTGAAAACTGACTTTGGAAATGAAAGCATCAAAGTGGATTTGATGGGGATTGAAGAATCCAAAACACGAGGAAGAAGTGATAGGAATAACGGACATGAGTGATTCAGAAACTGAAGATGAAGCTAAGTCAAACTTGATATCAAAGAGCCTGAATCTGACAAAGCTAGTTTAGAGAAACATGTCAAAGATCTTAAGAACCAGGTTCTTGAGCTTACTTCTGAGAATGAGAAGTCTCCTAATATACATGGCAAAAGAAAAATGAGTGATCGACATGATAAGATTGAAAAAATTAAAAATTGCTTATGATAATCTCTGTGATGCTGAATTTAGAAGTAAAGTCCTGCATGAAAACCTAGAAAAGGATAATTATAAACTCTCAAGACTAAGAAAATGGATCTTTTGATGTCTTGAATTGGCTGAATGAAAATTATAGCTCTAACAAATCTAGAATTGGCTATAGAAAACTTGTCCCTAAGTTTAACCCAAAGTATGTAGGAATTTATGATAATAACATGTGCACTCATTGTGGAAGAGTAGGACACTTTAGAAACACTTGTCCTGCCTTAATTCATGCTCAGTTTAGAAACACCTTTGGTATTGCTAAAATTTTGAAAAAGGAAAAGGAGCCAAAGGTTAATCCTCCTTTCATACTAAGTGGATTAAGGTGATTCATCCTTTTTCCAACAAAAGGGGACCCAAGCTTGTTTGGGTTCCCAAAAGTAACTTGTGAATTTTGGTGTAAGCTAAGGTGAGAGAAAACAACCAGGACTGGTATCTAGACAGTGGATGCTCAAGACATATGATTGGAGAAAAGAAAAACTTCCTCTCACTGACAGTCTTCCTAGGAGGGAGTGTGTCATTTGGAAATGGGAAAAAGGGCCAGATAACAGGTTTTGGCAAGGTTGGAAAGTCACTCTATCATGCTATAGAAGATGTGTATTATGTGGTAGGTCTTAAACAAATCTTCTTAGCATCTCGCAAATGTGCGACAAAGGAAATGAGGTAAAATTCAATTCCAAAATTTGCACTGTCACTAAGCTTGATATTGATGAAGTTGTGTTAAAGGGTAAGAGATATAACAATGTCTACAAGATATTGATTATGTCACTTCCTAGAGTGAGCACACAAGCTTGAGGGTAGTCAAAGATGATCCACTGCTATGGCATATAAGACTGGGGCATGCCAGTCTTTCTCAATTCAACAAGTTGGCAGCAAAGGACTTGGTCCTTGATGCCTATGTTAGAGGAAAACATGTTAGGTCATACTTTAAGCCTAAAAAGTTTGTAAGTACCTCTAAACCTCCGGAACTCCTTCACATGGACCTATGTGGACAAATGAGAATAAGGAGCAGAGCATGTAAGAAGTATGTGTTTGTGATTGTTGATGAATTCTCCAGGTATACCTGGACTTTGTTTTTGGGATCCAAATATGAAACCTTTGATGTTTTCTGTGTATTTTTCAGAATGATCCAACAAAAGCTAGGGTGCAATGTTTTAAGTATAAGAACTGACCATGGAATTGAATTTGAAAATTCAAAATTTCTTCAATTCTATGGCTCACATGGTATTGATCACAATTTCTCTGCTCCTAGAACTCCATAAAAAAATGGGGTTGTAGAAAGAAAGAATAGATCCTTAGCAGACATGGGGAGGACCATGTTGATTGATAGTGGACTACCTAAGAGTTTCTGGGTTGAGGAAATCAATACTGCTTGCTACCTGCTAAATAGATGCATGATCAGACCCATTCATGAGAAAACTCCCTATGAGTTACTTCGAGGAAGAAAACCTAACATCACTCACCTGAGAGCATTTGCGTGCAAATGTTTTATGTATAATAATGGGAAATAAGCTCTAGGTAAATTTGATGAAAGAGAACATGAGTTTAAGGATTGCTTCACAGACAGTGATGAGGGAATTTTCTTGGGTTACTATCCACATAGTAAGGCCTATAAGGTTTTAATAAAAAAAACTATATGTGTGGAATTAAATATTCATGTTACTTTTGATGAATCTAACAACTTGGCTGAGAATGGTCTGCAGGATAAAGATTATGACATGGGATTCACTGGTAATGGAGATACAAAGGAATCTGATGAAGATGGATTTGAAAAACACAAGGAAATTGACGGTGATCATGAGGAACAAGGAGAAGAAAGAATTACTCTAACTTCTGACCAAACTAATGAAGTCACACCTACTGAACCTGCTCCTTTGGGTCACTCCTCGGGTGAATCTTCTCTCGATACACATAACAGACCATGGAAGCATCAAAGCTCATATCCTCTTGAGAATATCATCTCTGATCAAAATGCAGGGGTGCAAACCAGGGCTTCTCTAAAAAATATATGTGCACTCATAGTATTCCTCTCACAGGTTGAATCTAAGACCATCAAAGAAGCACTAAAGGATCCATGCTGGATCAAAGCCATGCAAGAGAAGCTAAATCAGTTTGAAAAAAGCAAGGCTTGGCACCTGGTATAGAAACCCAAGAACAGAACTGTCATAGATACCAGATGGGTGTTCAGAAACAAGTTGGATGAACAAGGAAATATCACAAGAAACAAGTCCAGACTGGTGGTTCAGGGACACAATAAAGAAGAGGGTGTTGACTATGATGAGACATTTGCACCTGTAGCTAGAATGGAGGCTATAATAGGTTGATAGCCTTTGCTGCCCACATAGAGTTAACTGTATATCAGATTGATGTAAAGAGTGCCTTTTTTAATAGTTACCTGAAGGAGAAAGTGTTTGTCAAACAACCTCCTGGATTTGAAAGTGAAGAATTTCCTGATTATGTGTTCAAATTGGATAAAGCTCTTTATGGACTGAAACAGGATCCAAGAGCTTGGTAAGAAAGGCTCTCAAAATTCCTCTTAGCCAACAACTTTGTAAGAGGAAAGGTGGACAACACTCTATTTCTATAGAGCAAAGGAAAGAATATTCTGATTGTGCAAGTGTATGTGGAAGACATTATCTTTGGGGCTACCAATGAAGCAATGTGCAAGGAATTTGCTGATGGGTGGGATATGAGTTTGAAATGAGCATGATGGTTGATTTGAACTTCTTCCTGGGCTGCTAATCAAGAAAACACCTACTGGAACGATGATACATCAACAAAAATATATCAAAGAACTACTGAAGGATTTCAACATGGATTCCTCTAAGTCCAATGACACACCCATTTCAATTGCAACAAAGCTGGACCTTGATGAAGAAGGGAAAATTGTGGAACAAAAACTATATAGAGGAATGATTGGGTCACTGTTGTATCTCATAGCAAGCAAGCCTGATGTAGTGTTCAGTGTGGGACTATGTGTAAGATTTCAGGCAAAACCCAAGGAATCTCACTTGAAGGCTATCAAAAGGATACTAAGATATCTCAAGGGGACTGCTGACCTCTGTCTATGGTATCCCAGAGGGTATAACTTTGATCTAGTTGGTTATAATGATGCTAGCTATACCGGTTATCATGTTGATAGGAAAATTACTTCAGGAAAAACTCATTATCTAGGTTCTTGTTTGGTGTCTTGGAGAACCAAAAAGCAAAATTCAGTGGCCTTATCTACAACTGAGGCTGGATATGTCGCAGCAGCATCCTGCTATGCTCAGTTGCTATGGATAAGACAACAACTAAGGGACTATGGTATAGTTGTTGATTGTGTTCTCATTTTATGTGATAACACCAGTGCTAAAAACATTGCTAAAAATCCATGTCAGCACAAGAGAACCAAGCACATTGACATTAGACATCACTTTCACAGAGACAATGTTCAAAACGGGAATATTTGAATTAACTTTTGAAAAACTGAAGATCAAATTGCTGATATTTTTTACTAAAGCTCTGAGTACGGATCACTTTGAAAGGAATAGACTAGAACTAGGTCTTATCAACTCTTCCCACTAAGTTGAACCCCAATGATTGGCTAGAAAAAGCATAATAAGATGTAGATAATTAAGTGCAATGTGTTTGGTTCAACATTGTTCTTGTATTCTCACACTTGCTTGGAAAATCTGGCTGATAAATGTGTTGCATGATACTAATATGAAGTGATGAAGCTTTATTGCAGAAACAGATAAGGAGTTGCTAAGGAGTTGGTTCTTTGACTCAGGTACGTGTCATACTGTCTTAAGTCACTAGGACTTTATACTCTAAAATTATTTCTATACTCAGACTTCTAATTCTGTTGGAACTACTTCCAATCGTCTTCTAGTCAAAAAGTAAGGGGGAATCCTAGTGTAATTAGAGATAAATTACTCCTGAAATCCTAACAGTCAAAGTAATCGTTATAAGAGTCACGTTAGAAATCAAATCCGGCCACTTTCTCTCTTCAAGTCAAATCAGGAGTAATGCATTTAAAGGAATTTTATGATCAGCTTCTCAGACCTCACTGTTTCTCCAAATCCTAAACAAGAATCAAAAGCAATTATCAAGAACTAATTCTCTCTTCCTCTTCTTCGAGTCTCTCATCTGACACCATGCCTAAATCCAGTCAAACACCCTCTAAAGCCAAATCATCAACCAAGGTTGAAGCAAAACCCAAAATCATGAAGCCCAAATTGAATAAAAATTCCAACCCATCAAGGGAACCCACACCCATACATGCTCCTTCTCCTTCGATATCCTCCAATATACCTACATCATCATCCCATGCTCCTACTGTTCATGTTATTCCTATCATTCCCACCTCTACTATATCCCCTCCTCCAAAAAAAAACACATGCACCTGAGCTTCCTATGAAAAATACCTCTAAGTCAACAAAGGTCAAAGATACTCCAAGAAAATCTGTGAATAAAGTGCTTGATGCTGCTACGCAGGGTACAAATTTAGCCAAGGAATCTATGGTTCAGGGGGAATGAGTGTCAGTTACTACCTATCAGGTACAACATCCTCCTTCCAAATTTGATATTTTGGTGTATGCTATAGATGCTACACCCCTAGATACTCTCCCACCCACGAGTGAGAAGCCACCAATGGAGAAATTCGCTGTAGAAAAGGGAGAAGGGGATCTTGGGAAGGAGGCATATGCTGCGGTTGTGGAACTTGTGGTTAAGCGGGAAGAAAGTAAAGAAACTGTGCAAAAAGAGGCTTCTGAAAGCCTTTCGTTTAGTTGGACTGAGGATGAGGAAGATGATGGAGGTGAAAAAGAAGAAGAAGCTATGGACAATCATGAGGAGCATGATGCTCAAAATATAGCCAATGAAGAAGAGAAGAGTGAGAATGAGGGAGCATCTAGAGATGAGAAGGAGAGTGATATAGATGATAACACAGGTGAACAAACTAATGATAATGGAGAAGAAGAAAATCATATTGAAGAAGAGGAGGAATCTGAAAGTGAGGTGAGGATCAAGAAAAGGTGAGTGAGAGTGAAGGAGGTGATGAAGAGAGTGGGGAAGAAGAAGGGAATGTGAGTGAGGAATCTGAAGGTTCCATGACAATTGGAAACACTGTCACAGACCCTTCAGAAGAACCTGGTGAAGAGACAAGGGCTCAAGAACCTGAGTTTTTGTTAACTCCTTTCACTGGAGATGAGAAAGTTAGTAGTGATGAAGATGATGTGCCACTATCTGAGGTAGAGAAGACATCTAGGAAGAACCATGTGAAATCTACAAAGTCAGCAATCTCAACAAAGAAAATGGTGGCTTCTCCTGCCAGAACTCCTCTCGCAAGGAGTAAAAGAAAGGTTGTTGATGCACAAATCATTAAGGAGTCAAGAAGTGAAATGAAGCCAAAGAAGGCCTCAATTGTGGAATCTCTTGTTGAGGTGGATGGAGAATATGAGTATGACTCTGCCTTGCCAGCTAAAAATGCTACACTAAAGTGAAGGGATGCCAAATTCACCAAACCTGATACCTTTTCTGCAAGGGCGTAAGGTTAAGATAAGAAAGAATGTACCAGCTGCAGTTGATCGACACAGAAAAGTGCTGAATGGGAAGATTCTTGCGAACATTGATGAGAAGAGGATGGTTCAACTGGTTGAAGAACTTGAGCTACAGGGCTGGAAGTACATGTTTGTCAAAGCTTCCCCCCCCCCCCCTCAATATGTGTTCCTGTTGTGGTGGAGTTCTATGCAAACTTCAAATTTGATGGGAAGGTAATCAAGAGTAAGGTAAGGGGGCTTTGAAATGGAGTTTGATGCTGATGAGCTTGGGATGCTTCTGAATATCTCTTCCTTGGTATTTGAAAATTATTTGAAGAAGAATAAGTGGCCAGCCATAGACAATGATGTTGACACTGCCATTGTGGTCACCAGGAAGTTCTCCCAAAAGGTTGAACTAGATGCGCCACAGAAAGTGTAAGAGACTCCAATCCACAAATTACTGTTTCATTTTGTCAACTCCTGCATTCTTCAGAGGTCTGAGAGAAGGCTTGAATCTACTCTGTTGGACATGGCTATGATGGAGTTGCTTGACACTAGTAGACCTATATATCTTCCTAGCCTCATGATTCGGCACATGAAAAGAGCTGCAGATACTTCCAAATCCAAGCATGATATACCTTATGGTTTTATGTTGACTAAGTTTTTTGACAAGCTCAACATTGCCTTACCTGAGCTTAAGTTTGGAAACCAAAATGACGTTTTGGATGTTGTTACCCTCAAGCATTGTGGGTATGAGGAGATAAAGGCTAGAGGACTCACATGATCTGCTATTCTACCTGGGAGCAGTAGGGTTGTAGAGCTCAGCAAGAGGTTTGAGTTGGCTGTTAAAGAGAATACCAAGCTTCGTGGAGACAATAATGAGCTGACAAAAGGAAACAAAGCAACTCAAGGAAGAACTTAGAAGAGACAGGGAGGCTCATGCCCAACAGATTGCCACCCTTATGTAAGCTTCGAATCCTGCTGCTTCTCACCCATGACCTTGTTCCTTCTCAGTGCCCTTAGTTCTTTTGCTATTCCAGTGTTGCCTTATCTTTTGTTTCGTTTTGTCTTAGTTTGAGTAGTTTGCAGTATGCTTAGTTTATTTTGCTTTAATGATGAAGACAAGGACCTGTGCTTCTTTTGGCACTACTTAATGTGCCCCCTTGCTCTGCTTTACTGCGTTGTACTATATTGGATCATCATCCTAGTCTATTTTCCTTTTCTTAAGCTTGTGTTGTAGCTTGTTTGGACTTGAATCTTACATTATCTGTGCTTAATGTCTAACATTTTCTTTGTGTATTTTCGGTGATGCCAAAAGGGGGAAGATAAGGTTGGAAGGTCATGGGTTGCGAACATGTCTGTCAATATACTTGTAACTTGTTCTGATTATCTAGTTCTTTGATGTGATTACCTGGTCCTGCTGTGTACGGAGTTTGTCATCATCAAAAAGGGGAAATTTGTTGAGTATTGAAATTTTGATGATTAACAAAGCATGACTAAATATTCAAAGAACCAGCTCCTCAGGAGAAAGGATCATCTTCTTATGATTGATACTTGTACATATGTACAAGACAATAACTTTATATCAAAGTTACCCAGGCCCGAGTTTGGTGGAAGAAGGTTGCTATAAGTGATATGATTCGTTTTTCAAGAAGATACGGATAATTCAGTCACAGAAAAAAGTCCCAAAGCTCGTGGAATCCTTGCAACCGTAAGAGTCCTATCAAAGAGGAAGCTGACTATGAATAGCACTCCTAGAAGATCTCAAGTTATGTTTTAAATAGGATCGACTTTGGACATCAGAAAAATCCTTTTACACATCAACTGAAGAGTCATAACTCGTTTACTTGTATTGAGTGCACTTGCTTTGTATTCTTCCCGAGTCAGTCTAGTGTATGTGTTTTAGGAAATTGAGTTGTAATCAAGTGTCATAAACAATCAGTGAGTTGGAGTGAGTATTTTGCTTTACAAGTTATAGTAACTTGTGAATCAAATAGGAGTAGTAGGAGTAATGGAGAGTATTTAATTACAGTCTTGTAATTGATACATTTTGGCTCATTGTTCTAGTGGAGTTGGAGTTGAAAATCCTACGTGGTAGGTTGTGGGTTTTACACCTTTTGAGCCGGATGATTTTCCACATAAAATTACAGTATTCATTTTATTGCTTGTTTACTTTATACTTAAGGAACATGGTAAAGAACCAGATTATTTAGTAATCCATAAGGGTACACAAATTAACAAAGGTGATAGTGACGGGCAGACTGTCATCCCTTGCATGCTACTCCTTCTTGTTAGCCAACTTCTGCTTTTAGTATCTTCCTAACATCTATTTTCCCATTCTAATTTGTAGACAAATAGGAGTGCACTTAAATTTTCAAAATATATATCGTAATTAACTTAACCAAGGACTAACTATTGGTAAAAATAATAGATTGGATACTATATTAATATTTTTTTCACCTAATGCCTTGTTACTCTAAAATATAAACAAAACTACAAAAATAGCAGCACTTCTTTAAATGATTCCTTGACTTTTCTTTCTTTTTCATTACAATTTATATTCCAAGTCTTTTTATTCACTGCAATAATATAGATTTTGATTTTCTTTTTCTAGATATACAAAAACCACAATAACAAAAGAAACGGGGTCGGGCGGGGTGGTTTGGAAAAACAGAAAAATATTATGCAGCGGGGTGCAATGCGGGTTGAGATTTTGCGGGTTATGACTCAACCAGCTCCACACTCACCCCGCCCAGCCCCACTGCTAACCCTAAATCCACCGAAGCACCCGGTTTCCTTTTCTACCTTTGTGTTTTTCATAAAAGCTCTTCTTTTTACTTGATGCGTCAAGTTCTTATTTCAGTTTTTGTGCGTCTTCAGTAAAAACATTAAAACTTTGGGCGGAAGATCAAACCAATTGACAAATGGTTTGAACCTTTGAAAACTAGACTCAAAATTTCTATAATTTTCATTCAGAAAAAATGATGAAGTCTCCTCTAATAAGCACAATTTGACTTGAGTGAAGGTGTCCGGGGCGAAGCTATGTTAGCCCAAGGGTGTTCAACCTAACACCCTTTGCCGAAAATTATACTATGTGTAAGATAAAATATTACTTGTTATTGATTAAAAAGATACACTTTGAACATTCTTGCTTAGCCCAATGGCAAATGGTGTTCCAAATTTGAACACTCACATTGAATTTTCTGACTTCGCCGCTAGCAGGTGTCCAATAGATTGTAACTTCATTAATTCAGGTGTCTAAATAATAAAAAAATAGTAAATTTGAGGGGTCGTCGATGTATTCAGCCTAAGAAGAATGATTCAGTATGCAATCACGGAGTAAAAAGACTTATTCTTATTGAAAAACTACCATATGTGAATTAATTATGAAACTATTTACTTAAGAAAGTCTATACTCAAGCCCATGTATAGAACATATAACTAGTAGTTTCTTCTCTTGGGATTCACTATTCTCAACTTAGAATGTTGCAATAAAGATTGTAAACAAATTCGCCGATGTCCTTTTTTGCATCTTTTGAGAGATTGGATAAAATTGCAAATATAAAAAGTAGTGTTGTGGAGTGATGGTCCAGCTTAATTATACGTCACTCAAAATTTCACTTTGTTTGAATATTTAGAAGCAAAATTTTGAGATAGAAAGAAGACTTTTCTTTTATTTTCTTTAAGTTTTGAAATAAGCTGTTAAAGGATATACTTTTCCTAAATTTCATTGTAACTCCTTGAGAAATGTTGGTTTTATGTTGGGCGGAGATTTGGATGGCAAAAGATTTATTCGCTTTCGATATTTACATTAAATAATACTCTAGTAGTTAAGTGTTAAGTTATATATTGAGATAAAGTAATACTCCCTCCGGTCCAAAATAAGTGATTTTTTGGTTGTTTTCACACAGATTAAGAAATCCATCTTTGTATACGGTCAAAATTATATGCCTCCGATTACAGGCTCGAGGACGAGGTCGAGTTCGAGCCCGATGGACCAGACTCGAGCTCGAAGACAGAATGCAATCTCGAAATAGGAGGACGAGGAATACCGAAGTCGAGTATGCTCGACTTTGAAATAGTACCGTTATGGATCTGTAATAGAATGAGCTAGATTCCTGCCACGTCCCCAAGATCATGGCGCAAATCCCGGAATAGGATTGTACGATTCCGTACTAGGCGGTTAGACAGTTGTACCAAGAATATTCCTTACTGTAAATAAAAATATACCTTATTTAGGACCCCTCTCCTATATAAAAGGGGACTCCAATCATATGTAAAGGGGATCTAATCATTGAGCAAAGAATATACTCTCTACTTTTTGCCTATTGTTCATCATAATTGTCCTTTACATTTATTGTTCTTACTTTATTGCTCTTAATCCATCTCGAGGTCACTACTGCTGAGTGACATTGGTTTTATTCATTTGTTTCTTTCATTTCTACTTCATACATCTTGATTATTAATTGGTATTGAACTAAATCACATATCTTTAAAACCACAAATCAAGTTTAATTATTACTCGTGTTTTCGAGGTAAACAGTTTTGCGCCCATCGTGGGGCTAAAGATAATAGTGATTATTTCTTTACTGATTTTCATTACACACGTTGTTTTTACACTTTTTCTTGTCAAGATTTTTTGATTCTCAGGCTGAAACATGTCTAGCACACAAAACACACCTATTCATAACAATGAGGGTCTTGGAGAAAACAACAATATAGGGGTCGGTGTACCACCAATAAACCCTGAGGAAGTGCCAAATATGGAACCTATTGATGTTAGTTCACACAATGCTCTAAACATAGATCCAAGCACAGACCCCGGAGGAAATGCACGCAGGGAGTCTCATTCTGGTGGCCAAGGAGCACAAGGATTGGGAGACGGGGGAATCAGCATCCAAGTGATATTCGAGATGCTGAAGCTTAGCAAATATCCATCGCTCAACTTCAAAGTCAGAATAAGACTCCGAGTATAGCTGAACCAGAAAACACTCGGCGTGCTGAACCAGCGCAAGAGAGGTCAAATGGAAATGACTCGGGGACTGACCCCGCCATCATGTGAATGCTCGAAGAGCTCACTAAGAGGATCGAGTCCGGGGAAAAGAAGAGTGAAGAAAATGGCAAAAAAGTGGAGACTTACAACTTGCGTGTTGATCAAATACCGGGGGAACCTATGGTCTTGAAAGGTTTAGATGCCAAAACGTTCATACAAAAACCATTCCCCCCGAGTGAGGCTCCGATGCCCATTCCCAAGAAGTTTCGCATGCCGGATATACCCAAATATAATGGGACAACCGACCCTAACGAGCATATTACTTCATACACTTGTGGGATCAAAGGAAATGACTTGAATGACGATGAAATTGAGTCAGTTTTGTTGAGAAAGTTTAGGGAAATATTATCGAAAGAAGCTATGATTTGGTACCACAACTTGCCTCCTAACTCTATTGATTCGTTCGCTATGTTAGCGGAAGCCTTCGTGAAAGCACACGCCGGGGCCATAAAGGTGGCTACAAGGAAATCAGACATCTTCAAGATAAAGCAAAGGAACAACGAGATGTTGAGGGAGTTCGTGTCTAGGTTCCAGATGGAGTTGCCACCGGTCTCGGATGATTGGGCAGTACAAGCTTTTATGCAGGGTTTGAATGAAAGGAGCTCGATCGCATCTCGACAATTAAAGCAAAACTTGATCGAGTATCCAACTGTGACATGGTTGGATGTGCACGACCGTTACCAATCAACGATCAGGGTCGAGGACGACCAGTTGGGATCCCCCTCGGGTTCAGTTCATCCTAACAGGTTCACAGCCAAGCCCCTAAGGGATGCAGACAGGGAATCGAGATAAAACAAGGAACGTTATCATCCATACGTCGATCGGAGAAGCAACAACTCGGGTCGTAATACTCCTCGAAACGAACGGAGAAATGATCGAGGCCAAAGTTCTCGAGGACTCATGAGTAAGAATGGGTTCGATAAACATACTGACCCCGTGGAGGTACCTCGATTGTCAGAGTATAATTTATGTGTATATGCATAAGAGATTGTGTCAGCTATTGGAAAGATCAAGGATACCAAGTGGCCCAGACCTATACAAACCGATCCCTCTCAAAGGAATCCTAACTTAATGTGTAAGTATTATGGCACACATGGTCATAGAACAAAAGATTGCAGGCAGCTAAGGGAAGAAGTGGCTTGTTTGTTCAACGAGGGCCACCTTCAAGAATTCCTGAGTGATCGGGCTAAGAATCACTTCAGGGAAAGAGATGCAAGGAAAAATGAGCAAGAAAAACCACAACATGTAATCCACATGATCATTGGCGGAGTCGATGCCCCTCAATGACTTGTATTCAAACGCACCAAAGTATCAATCACCAGAGAAAAATGGACTCGGAGCTATGTGCCTGAGGACGTCCTATCATTCTGTGACGTGGAAGCAGAAGGCATATCTCAGCCTCACAATGACGCCCTGGTAGTCTCTGTCCTTTTAAATAAAATTCAAGTTAAACGTGTTTTAGTGGATCCAGGTAGCTCAGCAAACATAATCAGATCGAGGGTTGTGGAACAACTCGGCCTACAAGATCAGATTGTACCTGCATCCCAGGTCCTGAATGGCTTCAACATGGCTAGAGAAACGACAAAGGGAGAGATTATTTTGTCAGTAAACGTAGCCGAGACTATACAAGACACTAGATTCCATGACATCGAAGGTGACATGAAGTATAACGCACTCCTCGAGAGACCATGGATACACAACATAAGGGCAATGGCTTCAACTCTTCACCAGATGATGAAGTCCCAACAGAGGAAGGAGTGAAAACAGTCTATGGAGAGCCTTATTCTACTATGGGCCTCCCAATCACAATTCAGACACGCTCCTAAGTCCAAAATCACCCAACGGAACTAAGGGAACCATCAAATTTTAAATCTGGGGTCGTTTACATATAAATTAACATCCGGTCAACTTTTCCAACTTAAGTTTTCAATTATGAGACTAAGTGTCTCAATTCACTCCGAAGTCCTTCCGGACCCAAAACAACTAACCCGGTAAGTCTATAGCACAAAATGAGCAGTGAATGGGGGAACTAGGCTACAACTCTCGAAACGACCGGCCGGACAAGAAGAAACAGTAGGTTTATTGATTGTTGAATCGAATCATTGGGAATTATTGGAGTTAATTAGAATCAATTTTCAAAACATATTTTTTAGCTTCTCATAGCTAAGGTCATTGACACAGGAAACATAAAATCTTTTATAGAAAAAGATTTTCGTAGTTACTTTCCACGGTACCAAGTTTGTTTAGACACCTTCATCTACTTTTCCAGATTTGGAATATTAACAAGGACTCATATTGTTCCAAATTGATGCCTCTTGTGTTTTGCTTGATGAGTTGCTTATATTTAGACTCCAAGAGTGCTTTAATAATCAAACTTGGACTCCAGCAAATATGTGCCGTGATGAAAGAAAAGTTCCCCTTTTTATTATAAAAAAACTGATCGAGTCTTACACTGATCATATGCTCATCTTATTGGAGTTATGTAAGCAGTACTTTGGCAGCCAACTTTTATAGTTGCTCGTGCTTTTAAACTTACAATCACAATATAATTTCTAGAAATTTCTTTAACAAACTATTACTATCTTGCAGTACCTTCTATTACTACTATGAGCTACTGATTAGGTTTAGTGCCCATTGCGAGCAAAATTTTACTTGAATTCTCTATATCCATGAACAAGATCTATCTTGGATCGATGTTATTCCGATAATTAATAAGTTGTGTTTTGTGACAAATTCAAGATTTCTTAAAACCATAAATTCTCTAAGAATCACACTTATCCCTGTACTTACCTACAGATCCAAATAGGGTCAGGTGAAAATTGGGAAATAATAGTGTACAGCAACTTGCACTTGCAAGATAACCCATTGACAGTAATAGAGTAGTTGCCATTAAGGTGTAGGGAGCAACCTTTTCAAGTACATTGTTAAGGTGGTTATAATTACTTAAGCGAACTAGCTTTCCTTATTGTCTCCTTGTTTACATAAATTTATGCCTAGCAGTGGTGAGATGCATATCAGAATATCTAATACTGAAGAAGAAAATTGATTTTGAGTTTCTTGTTTTATTAAGGAAATCCAAAGTGTGCCTTAGTTAGGAGATGAGGTTTTAGGTTCATTTTCTTGTTCACTCTCATTTGGAAGTATGTGTCTTTTGGATATTCTGATGAAGGTCTAATCAATTTACATCAAGGAAATATCTAAGCGACTTTGCTTCATTGAGACATTTATTTCTATTGGCATAAATTAGCTTACGAACATGAATGCTTGTTTTATGGTTATGATCTACAAATTGCTCAGTTATGTTCATTTATCTTTCTGTTATGATTTACAGCCTATGCGTTTAATGCCAACTTTTTTCTCCTTCATTTATCAAATGGTCTGTTGAGAGAAACTTAATATAGACCATAGATGTGTATGTGAAAAACTCTTGAAAGAGAAATAGCTATTAAGGATATTGAAAGAGATTTTCTCAACATCACTGTTTATATGTAAGATAGCAGAAATAGTGTCCAAGACTGCTAAATCACATAGACCTCGTATATGAAATACAATAATGCTGTCCACTTTTCGCATCAGCGACTAGAAAAGGGACAGACAGTAAACGAAGATTTGAGAATATTAGAAGCTATTTTGACTGATCCAACTTATTGTGTTGTTTAGTGTTCATTGGGATTATGAGTTTTATTTTCTTACTGTGATTATGCACTGTTTTTAAAATGAAATTTATACTCCAGAATGATATTTTTGGATGTTAATTGTGTGATCATGGTCTGGTATAGGATTCTCCAACAAGAGGAAGTTGCAGGCTGCAAGACAAAGGGAAGATAACATTTTGGTTACCAATTTCATTGTTATAAGGTACGAAACCTGTACCAATTTGCAATTCTAACTAACTGATTGCTTTTACATGTTCAGAACCAATTTGAGTATTAAAATAAACTATAACAGTTAAACTGGTTTTTCTTCATTGGAGCTATTTGTGTTTATCGTTGTCATGTTTTGTTCACCTCTATTAGTCCGCGACTAGTAGCTTCGCTTGATTTTATGTATGATCGTGCTAAATAAGTTTGTTTCTAAGTTCATTAGTTGATTAATTTTCAGTTTGATTTAATTAGCCGCATCAATTTGATCAACTCTATTTTTGGTCAGACTAATTAATTGGAAATCTTATCTTCAGAGTTGTTAATTCATAAATCCTTTCTCATTAGCTGATCACTAACTGTAGATTAATCGTACACGTTTTAGTCGTTGGATCATGTGCTTAAACTCTTTGCTCTTGCTGTGTAGTGCTGAAATTGTAGTTAGTAAGTTCCATCTAACTTTGCTTGAATGTTTGGGACAACTATAAGCTGAAAATAATCTGTAAAGGATAAAAAAGGGATAAGATTGAGTAGTAAAAGGTAAAGAAGGACGGTTCAAGAGAAGGATGGTTAACACACGTGCATCAAAAACATGTGTAAGATCAAAACTTTAAGAGTATTTCCATTTTGCTTTGATATTAATTTATTTATATACTCTTTGTTACTTTTATTTCAGGATGGATATCATAGAAGCTTGGATGAATGGTGTCAGGATTTGATAATGAAATTTCAGTTATGTTGTGTTATCGGACGTAGATGGGGTAAGGTGACATGAGATCACCTCCGAATATGTGCATGGAAGGTTACAAAACAATTTTTGGTGGTGTTGGAACAACTCTAGGCACGTTCGAGGACGAACGTATGTTTATGTGGGGGAGAATGTAACGACCCGGTCTGTCGTTACGTAGAACTTGCATTTTTATTACTGTCATTGACTTGTCATAGATTGGTTATTCTATTATTGATGTGTTAGAGTCGATTGGCTTGAAATCGGAATGGTTAAATGAGAATTCAGTAACTTATTCTTTAAAAGATAGTCTTATAATGGGAAAAGTCAACTGAGAGTTGACTTATTGGGAAACGACCTCGAAATGCGGATTTTATGGTTCATATAGCTTCGTTAGGTGATTTGGGACTTAGGAGTGTGTTCGGAATATTTTTGTGACGTCCGGTGTAGAATTAGGCTTGAATTGGCGAAAGTAGTTTTTGGTGATTTCCGGTTGGCAGTGGAAAATAGGTTATCGGGGTCGGAATGGAATTCCGACAGTTGGAACAGGTTCGTAATGTCATTTTGGATATGTCTGCAAAATTTCAGGTCAATCGGAGTTGTTTTGGATAGTTTCGGCATCGTTGGAGGATTTTAGAAATTTCAAAGTTCTTAGGCTTGAATTTGATGTGATTCTGGTGTTTTGATGTTATTTTTAGTGTTTCGGGAATGCAACTAAGTTTGAATGATCATATATGAGGTGTTCGTATGTTTGGTTGGGGTCCCGAGGGGCTCGGGATGGTTTCGGATGGCAAACGGGGAGTTTGGAATAATTTTTGTCACTGCTATGTTCTGTTGCTGATGTTTTTCGCACTTGCGGATGGGGAGCTGCAGGTGCGGTTCCGCAGGAGCGGACGTGGCACCGCAGGTGCGGAAGTTGGCTAAGTGAGGGGATTTCCGTAGGTGCGAGGTATTGGCCGCACCTGCGAGGCCGTAGGTGCGGGAGGTCGATCGCAGGTGCGGAATTAGAATCTTTGGAATTTTCCACAGGTGTGCACCTGGGATCCGCAGGTGCGTGTAAGTGGTCGCAGGTGCGGACCCACTAGGCAGAAGGTATAAAAAACGTGCCTTCGCGAATTTTTAGCTATTTTCTCAATATTTCATCCGGGTTTGAAGCTTTTGGAAGGGTTTTGAAGAGGGAATTCGATATTTCTTCACCAAGGTAAGAATTTTGGACTCTAAACTCGTTTATATGTGATTAAAGGTCGGATTTATGGTGAAAACTAGGGAAAAATCAGTGTAAATTGGGTGATTAGGGCTTGAGATTAAGAATCTTTAAAATGGTGATTTGAGGGGTCATTTGGACTCCGAATTTAGTGTTCTTTATATGTGCGGACTCGTGAGATGTTTGGGATAAAAATTTCTGAATTTAGGGATGTGGGGCCGGGGGTCGGGTTTTGACCAATTTCGGGATTTTTGAGTATTTTGATATATTTCGATTGGGATTAGTTCCTTAGTATATTATAATGATATACATCTGATTGTTGGTAGATTTGAAGCACTCGGAGGCCGAATTTAGAGGCAAGGGCACTGCAGAGTAGTGTATTAGCCAGTTTTGAGGTAACTAACGCTTCCAAACTTGGAACTGAGGGTTCGAAACCCCAAACTATTTGATATTTGTTGTTAATTAAGGTGACGCACTTGCCAAGTGACGGGCATGCGGGCGTTTACCGAATATTTGTAGCCCGGCTCATCCCATGGAACTATCTATTGGTTATCTCAGATTGATATTGTACTGTGAATGTGGTAATTACCTTGAACGGAATAGAAATCATACTAAGTATAAATGTTAAGGCTTCACGTCGATGTGTTTAGGCCGGAATGGTCGATTATTGTTGTCTCTATCTGTGATTATTGCTTTCATGCACTCATTCCTGTTATATTATATGTTGCCTCAGTCTCGTAAGTTGCTAGTTTATTCGATATTATTATTGGTTTGAACTGATTTTTATATGTTAGAGCGTTATGAGTGAGACTAGAAGGTACTGACTGAGTGAGGCTTGGAGTCTGGTTTTGAGACAGTTATGAGGTCGGACTGCACACCGCAACGATCCTGAAATCATGCCTTCGTTGGCTTGATATAGCGCTTGGGCTGAAAGGAGCCCCTCTGGAGTCTATACACCCTCAGTGAGCGCACAATATTGAGGGATGGATTTCCCTGGGCATGGATTTGTCCGAGTATTATATTCCGGAGATGGATTTCTCCGTGGTTATTATGTTCCGGAGATGGAGCTTCTCCGTGGGGCTTTTCCTCAGTACTTGGTGACTGTGTCACTTGTGTTTATGTAATATCCGGGATGGACTTCCCTGGGCCTGAAGGCCGTATTCTAGTACTGGGTGGACCACCTTATGAGAGATTGATTAATGAGTACACATCATTCTTGGTTCTATATGAATTCATGCTAGTATGCAGAGTTACAGACATATATTGATGCATCATGTTTATTTCCTGATATATTACTGTCATGTCCAATTTATATATTGTTGTTTGAATTATCGGAGGTTTAGTCCGTCACTACCTCTCAACCCGTAGTTTGGTTTTATTACTACTGAGTTGGTGTACTCACGTTACCCCCATGCACCTTGTGTGCAGATCCAGGTACAGCGGGATTTAACGCTGGTCAGTGAGTAGTAGCAGTTTTCATCAGAGTCGACGAGGTAGCAGTTGGCGACCGTGATCTTGTCTTCTCTTCCTTTTCTACCCGTCATATTTATTTTCTGACTATGTTGGTCATTTCTTTTTGGTTGTATTAAGTACTAGCAGTTCATGACTGTGTGACACTGGATCCGAGATTAGTAGGATTTAGTCTTTTGAATTTCATAAATTGGTTTTCCCAAAAATATTGGATTTATTATTATTATTATTGATTTCAGAATTCTTTAAAATGGGGCATTTTATGGGAAATTGTATTTTGTTAGATAAAATGGGTGGCTTGCCTGGTTCCACGACAGGCGCCATCACGACTCCGGAAATGGGTCGTGATAAGTTGGTATCAGATCTCTAGGTTAAATAGGTCTCACCAGTCATGAGCAGGTTTAGTAGAGTCTTGCGGATCGGTATGGAGTT